>SZWC01008399.1:54583-89218 GCA_023375785.1 Penium margaritaceum | reverse complement strand
TGCCCTGCCTCAAGGGAGGTGGAAAATAGATGCCAGGAAGCTAGCTCAACCTCTAGAGTTCCTCTTTAAGTTTCTAGAAGGCCAGGTGAGGGTCCAGGAAGGTGGCACACCTTCTAGAAGGGGTGACTTGTCCTACAAGGCATCTAGAGGTGTCTTGGTCTTCTGGACACCTTCCCTCCTACTAGAAGCAAGCTGAGGAATCTAGGAAGGGGCAGAAGCTTCTAGAGGAGGGAAGGGATGCCTTCCTAGGTGGGAAAAGGACAGCCTACCAAGGAGCACTCTAGAAGCCATAGAATCTGCTAGGAAGCTTCAAATCTGGCATGCTTTGGTGTTCTGGAAAGCTTAGATCAGTGGCTATAAAATGCCACTTCTTGTGAGCCTTGATCAAGTGTTTATTCCCATCAAATTGAGGCCAAAACTATTGCCTCACTCTCTGACCAGATTTTGCCATCCTTGGAACCAGTTGCCTCCACAGTTTCAGTCTCTCCAAAAACAGTTGGTGGTGTGAACCAGCCACTGCTAGGGACCCTCCAGGGTGCACACTCACCCTCAGGCCAACACCCACCTTGAGCTCTCATTGGCCGAGCTCCATCCCGTCATCCGGTTCTGCTCACGTGTGTCTTTGCACGTCCAACGCTCCCACTTCTCCGTGGCTTGGTTCATGTTTTCTTCCCAACGCGGATTCTCATCCTGCTGTCCCGCTCCTTCTTGGCTCCTCCGCGGCTATTACTTCCAATAGTCATATGAAGGTCACCGCCGATTTCTGCTTCCTGGCGTCAACTTTCCTGCCTCTTTTCCTTCACCGCTGCTGGATTACGCGCCACCCCACGCTCTACCGCAATCTTGTTGCGGGAGCCAGCATGCCTTGCGCGTTCTCCATTGCTCCGCGACCTCCCCTTCCTCCTCCTCCGCGGAGATCTGGCCGCGGCCGCCCCTTTCCGCGGATTTGTGGGTCACGGCGATTTCCTTCCACGGATCCATCTTTTCCTTAGGGGAGATGCGGTGGATCTCCGCCTGACAACGCACTCACACACATGTACACGCACTTATACACACTTACACGCACTTACACGCGCTTACACACACTTACACACACTTACACACACTAACACAAACTCACACATACTTACACGCACTTACATAAACTTACACACACTTACACGCACTTACACGAACTTACACGAACTTACACACAATTACACGCACTTACACGCACTTATACGCACTTACACGTACTTACTCGCACTTGAACACACTTACACGCATGTTCACGCACTTACACATACTTTCACACAGTTACACACACTTACACACACTTACACAAACTTACACACACTGGCACACACTGACACACACTTTCACACACTAAGACGTACTTATATACACTTACATGTACTTACACGCACTTACACACACTTAGACGTACGTACACACACTTACACACACTAACACAGACTTACACACACTTACACGCACTTATACGCACTTCCAAGTACTTACACGCACTTACATGCACTAACACGCACTTACACGTACTTACACGCACTTATACGTACCTACATGCACTTACACGTACTTACACGCACTTACATGCGCTTACACGCACTTGCATGCACTTACACACCCTTGCACGCACTTACATGCACTTACACATACTTACACACACTTACTCGCACTTACACGCACTTACACACACTTACACCCACTTACAGGAACTTATACAAACACACACGCACTTACACATACCTACACATACCTACACATACTTACACGCACTGACACGCACTTACATACACTTACACGCACTTACACATACTTACAAGCACTTACACGCACTTCCACAAACTTACCCACACTTACACACACCTACACGCACTTCAACGCATTTACACGTACTTACACGCACTTACACTCACTTACACGCACTTACACACACTTACACGTACTTACACGTACTTACACAAACTTACACACACTTACACACACTTAAACGCACCGACATGCACTTATCCGCACATTCACGATCTTACACATACTAACACAATCTTACACGCATTTACATGCACTTACATACACTTACACGCACTTAGATGCACTTACACGCCCTTACACACACTGACACATACTTACACGTACTTACACGCACTTACGCACACTTACACGGACTTACATGAATGTACACGCACTTACATGCACTTACACGAAGGTAAACGCACATATACACACTTACATGCACTTACACACACTCACACATATTTACACACACTTATACGTACTTACATACACTTACATACACTTACACACACTGACACAAACTCATACGCACTTACATGCACTTACACAAAACTTACACATACTTACATGTACTTACACAAACTTACACAAACTTACACAAACTTACACGTACTTACACACACGTAGACGCACTTACACGCACTTACAAGCACTTACACGCACTTACACAAATGTACACACACTTACACGCACTTACACAAACTTCACGCACTTACACGGCCTTACATGCACTTACACACACTCACACACACTCACACATACTTACACGCACTAACACGAACTTACACGCACTTACACGTACTTACACGCACTGAAACGACCTCACACGCACTTACACGCACTTACACGAACTTACACACATTTACAGGTATTTACACGAACGTACACAAACTTACATGCACTTACACACACTTATACACACTTACACGTACTTACACATACTTACACGCACTTACATGCATTTGCACGTACTTACATGCACTTACACGCACTTGCACGCACTTACACGCACGTACACAACCTTATATGCACTTACACGAACGTCCACGTACTTACACACACCTACACGCACTTCCACGTTGTTACACGCACTTACACGCACTAACATGAACTTACACATACTTACACGCACTTACACGTACTTACACGCACTTACACGCACTTACATGCACTTACATGCATTTGCATGCACGTGCGAACACTTACACACACTTAAACGCACTTACACGCACTTACATGCACTTACATGTACTTACACAAACTTACACATACTTACACAAACTTACACATACTTACACGCACTTACATGAACTTACATGCACATACACGCACTGACACGTACTTACATACACTTACACGCACTTATACATACTTACACATACTTACATGCACTTACACTCACTTACATGCACATACATACACTTACACGCACTTAAACACACTTATATGCATTTACATGCACTTACACACACTTTCACGTACCTACACGTACTTACATGCACTTACACGCACTTGCACATACTTACCCAAACTTACACGCGCTTACACGCACTTACACGCACTTACACAGACATACACGAACGTACATGCATTAACACATACTTATATGAACGTACACGCACATACACACACTTACATGCACTTACACGTACTCACACACACTTACACATACTTATACGCACTTACATGCACTTACACGCACTTACACGCACTGACAGGAACTCACACAAACTTACACGTACTTACACGCACTTACACGTACTTACAAACACTAGCACGCACTTACACGCACTTACACCCACTTACACGCACTTACACACACTTACACGCACTTACATGCCCCTACACACACTTACATGCACTTACACGCACTTACACACACTTACATGCACTGGCACGCATTGGCACGCACTGGCACACACTTAAATGCACTTATACGCACTTACACGCACTTACACGTGCTTATACGCACTTACATGCACTAACACGCACTTACACAAACTTACACACACTTACACAAAGTTACACACACTTACACGCACTTACACACACTTACACAGATTTAGACACACTTGCATGTACTTGCACACATTTACATGCACTTACACACACTTACACTCACTTACACGTACTTACACACACTTACACATACTTCGTATACATTTACACACACTGAAACACACTTACACTCACTTACACGTACTTACATGCACATATACGTTCTTACTCGCACTTTCACACACTTACACACACTTACACGCACTTACACGCACTTACACAAACGTACATGCACTTACACGCACTTACACGTACTTACACATACTTACACGCGTTTAAATGTATGTACACGCATTTACACGTACTTACACAAACTTACACACACTTATATGCTCTTACACACACTTACATGCACTTATTCACACATACATGCACTTACACGTACTTACACAAACTTATATGCACTTAAACACACTTACACGCACTTACACGCACTTACACGCACTTACACGCACTTATATGCACTTACACACAATTACACGTACTTACACGCACTTATACAAACTTACACGCACTTACACGCACTTATACAAACTTACACGTACTTACACATACTTACAAGTACTTACACACAATTACACGCACTTACACGCACTTACATGCACTTACACGCACTTACACAAACTTACACACACTTACACCTACTTACACGTACTTACACATACTTACACGCATTTACATGTACGTACACGCATTTACACGTACTTACACAAACTTACACACACTTGCACGCTCTTACACGCACTTACACGCACTTACACACACTTACACGCACTTACATGCACTTACACGCACTAACACAAATTCATATGCACTTACACTCACTTACACGCACTTACACGTACTTGCACGCACTTACACGCACTTACATGCACTCACGTGCACTTACACGCACTTACACATACTTACATACACTTATACACAATTACACACACTTACACGCACTTACACGCACTTATACAAACTTATACGTACCTACACGTACTTATACAAACTTACACGGACTTACACGTACTTACAAGTACTTTCATGGACTTACACGCACTTACACACACTTACAAGCACTTACACGCACTTACACACACTTACACAAACTTACACGTACTTACATACACTTACACGCACTTGCATGTACTTGCACATACTTACACACACTTACACACACTTATATGCACTTGTACACACTTACACATACTTACACGTACTTACAAGCACTTGTACGAACTTACACACACTTACACGCACTTATACGCACTTACACGCACTTACATGCACTTATACGTACTTACACACACTTACACATACTTATATAATCTTATATGCACTTACACACACTTAGACGTACTTACATGTACTTACACGCACTTACACACACTTACACATACTCATATGCACTTACACGCATTTACATGCACTTACATGCACTTACATGCAATCACATGCATTTACACGCATTTACACGCACTTACAGGTACTGACTCAAACCTACACGTACTTACGCACACTTACACGCAAGTATACGCACATACACAAACACACATGCACTTACAAGCACTTACACAGACATACACGCACGTACATGCACTTACACGTACTTACACGTACTCACACGTACTTACACGCACTCACACGCACTTACACGCACGTACACGCACTTGCACGGTCTTACACGTACTTGCATACACTTACACGCACTTACACGCACGTACATGCACTTACATGCACTTACACGCACTTGCATGTACTTGCACACACTTACACGCACTTACACGCACTTACACACACTTATACACAGTTGTACCCACTTAAACGTACCTACACACACTTACACAAACTTACACACACTTACACGCACTTACACGTACTTACACGAACTTACATGTACTTACACATACTTACACACACTTACACCCACTTACACAAACTTACACGTACTTACACGCACTTACACACATTTGCACGCACTTACATGCACTTACACGCACTTACACGCACTTACACGTACTTAGACAAACTTATACGTACTTACATGCACTTATACGGACTTGCATGTACTTACACACACTTACATGCATTCACACGCACTTACATGCATTTACATGCACTTACATGCACTTACACGCATTTGCACACACTTCCATACACTGACACAAAGTTACACGCACTTACACAAACGTACACACACTTATACACACTTACACGTACTTACAGGCACTTATACGTACTTATACATACTTGCACGCACTTACACGCAATTGCACGCACTGACACAAACTCACACGCACTTACACGTACGTAGACAAACTGACATGCACTTACATGAACTTTCACACACTTACACAAACGTATACGCAAGTACACGTATTTACACGTACTTACACGCACTTACACACATTTACACTCACTTACACGCACTTAAACAAATGTACACGTTCTTACATGAACTTATACAAACTTACACGCACTTACACACACTCACACGCAGTTACACGCACTCACACACACTTACACGCACGTATACACGCTTACACGCACTTACACACGCTTACGCACCCTTACACACACTTATACACACTGACACAAACTCACACGCACTTACATGCAGTTACACAAACGTACACACACTTACACACACTAACACAAACTTACACAAACTTACACGCACTTACACACACTTTCACGAACTTACACACACTTACACGCACTTACACGTACTTACACACACTTACATGCACTTATACGCACTTACACGTACTTACACGAACTTACACACACTGGCGCACACTGGCACGCACTTACACACACTTACACGTACTTGTATACACTTCCATACACATACACCCACTTACACACACTTACACGTACTTACACGCACTTACATGCACTTACACGCACTTACATGCACTTACACGTACTTATACAAACTTACACGTACTTACATGTACTTACACGGACTTCCACATAATTAAACGCACTTACACATACTAACACGTACTTATACATACTTACACACACTTACACACACTTACATGCACTTACACGTACTTACACGTACTTACACACACTTACACGCACTTGCATGCACTTACGCACACTTACACACACTAACATGCACTTACACACACTTACACGTACTTACACGTTCTTACACGCACTTACACGCACTTACACATACTTACACAAACGTATAGGAACTTGCACACACTTACAGATACTTAGAAAAACCTACACGCACTTACACGCACTGACATGCACTTACACGCACTTACACGCACTTACACATGCTTATACACACTTACACGCACTTCCATGCATTAACACGTTCTTACACGCACTTACACGCACTTACATGCACTTACGCACACTTATACGTACTTACACGCACTTACACGCACTTACACGCACCGAGATGCACTTACCCACACTTACCCGCTCTTACACATACTAACACGATCTTACACACACTTACATGCACTTACACACACTTAGATGCACTTACACGCCTGTACACATACTGACACAAACGTACACGCACTTACACGCACTTACACGCACTTACACAGACTTACATGAACGTACACGTACTTACATGCACTTACATGAAGATGTACCCACTTACACACAATTACACGCACTTACACGCACCCACACATACTTACACGCACTTATACCCGCTTACACACACTTACATGCACTTACACGTACTTACTCACACTTACACACACTCACAAAAACTCACATGCACTTACATGCACTTACACGAACTCACACACACTTACATGCACATACACAAACTTACACAAACTTACACGTACTTACATATACATACACACACTTACACGCACTTACAAACACTTAGACGCACTTACACAAATGTGCACGCACTTACACGCACTTACACAAACTTACACGCAGTTATACGACCTTACACGCACTTACACACACTCACACACTCACACGCACTTACACGCACTTACACGAACGTACACGCAATTTCGCATACTTACACACACTTACACACACTTACACGCACTTACACCTACTTACACGCTCTTACACACACTAACACACACTTACATGCACTTACACGCACTTACACGTACTTACATGCTCTTACACAAACTTATACGAACTTACACAAACTTACACACACTTACACACACTTACACGCACTTCCACGTACTTACACGCACTTACACGGCCTAACATGCACTTACACATACTTACACGCACTTATACGCACTTACATGCACTTACATACACTTACATGCACTTACACGTACTTACACACACTTCCACACACTTACACGCACTTACACGTACTTACACGCACTTACACAAACTTACACGCACTTACACACACTTCCACGTACCTACACATACTTACACACACTTACACGTACTTGCACGTACTTACACGAGCGTACACGCACATACACGCACTTACACACACTTACACGCACTCACATGCACTTATACGCACTTACACGCACTTATACGTACTTAAATGCACTTACACGCATGGACACGACTGTCACAAACTTACACGCACTTATACGCACTTACACTCACTTACACGTACTGACACGCACTTACATGCACTTACTCGCACTTACACACACTTACACACACTTACACGCACTTACATGCCCTTACACACACTTACATGCACTTACATGCACTTACACGTACTTACATATACTTACACAAACTTACACACACTGGCACGCATTAGCACGCACTGGCACACACTTACACACACTTACACGCACTTACATGCACTTACACGCACGTACACGTAACTACACGTACTTATATGCACTAACACGCACTTACACATACTTTCACGCACTTACACAAAGTTCCACGTACTTAGACGCACTTACACACACTTACACATACTTAGACGCACTTGCATGCACTTGCATACACTTACACGCACATACACATACTCACACGCACTTACACGTATTTACACACACTTACACATACTTCACATACACTTACACACACTAAACGTACTTACACTCACTTACACGCACATACACACACTTATACGTACTTACATACACTTTCACACACTTACACACACTTACACGCACTTACACGCACTTACACAAACTTACACGCACTTACAGGCACTTACACGTACTTACACGCACTTACACGTACGTACACGCATTTACACGCACTTCCACAAACGTACACACTTACACGCACTTACACGCACTTACACGCACTCGCACGTACTTACACTCACCTACACGCATTAACACGCAGTTACATGCACTTACACCACTTACATGTACTTACACGCAATTTCAAGCACTTACATGCACTTACACGCAATTACCAAACTTACACGCACTTACACACACTTACACGTACTTACACACACTTACACAAACGTATACGCGCGTACACACACTTACACGAACTTACACGCACTTACACGTACTTACACGCACTTACACGCACTCACACAGACTTACACGCACTTACACGTACTTACACGCACTTACACGCACTGACACGAACTCACATGCACTTAAATGAACTTACACAAACTTACATGCACTTACACGAACTTACACAAAATTACATGAACTTACACTTACTTACACACATGTACGCGTACTTACACGCACTTACACACAATTACACGCACTTACACACACGTACATGTACTTACATGCACCTACACAAACTTACAGGCACTTACACGCACTTACGCGCACTTGCACGTAGTCACATGTACTCACACACACTTACAAGCACTTACACAAACGTACACGTACTTACACGCACTTACACGAACTTACACGCACTTACACGTACTGACACGCACTTACATGCACTAACACGTACTTACACGTTCTTACACGCATTTACGCGTACTTATACGTACTTACATGCACTTACACGCACTTACACGTACTTACATGCACTTACACGCACTTACATGTACTTCTACGTACTTACATGAACTTACGCGCACTTATACGCATTTACACGCACCTACACACACTTACACGCACCTACGCGCACTTACACGCACTTACACGCACTTGCACACACTTACACACACTTTCACGCACTTATACGCACCTACACGTACTTTCATGACTGTACACGCACTTACACATACTTATAGGAACTTACGTGCACTTACACACACTTACACGCACTCACACGCACTTACACACATTTACACGCACTTACACGTACTTCCACGCACTTACACGCACTTAAACGTACTGATACAAAATCACACACACTTACACGTACTTACACGCACTTACACGCACTTACACTCACTTACACAAACTTACACGAACTTACATGCACTTACACGCACTTACATTCACATACACGTACTTAAGCGTACTTACGCGCACTTACACGCACTTACACGAATATACATGCACTTACACGTACTTATGCAAACTTACACACACACTCATACGCACTTACACACACTTAAACACACTTACACGTAATTACACGCACTTACACACACTTACACGCACTTATACACCCTTACACGTACTGACACTAAGTCACAAAAACTTACACACAGTTACACGCACTTATTCGCACTTACACACACTTACACCCACTTACGCACACTTACATGCACTTACACTCACTTGCACGCACTTACACACACTTACACGCACTTACACATACTTACACGCACTTACACACACTTACACACACTTACATGCACTTACACACACTTACATGTACTAACACACACTAGCACGTACTGGCACGCACTGGCACATACTTATACGTATTTACACACACTTACACGCACTTACACGTACTTACACATACTTACACGTACTTACACGTACTTACACGAACTTCCACACACTTACACGCACTTACCCGCACTTACGTGTACTTACACGCACTTACACGCTCTAACTCACACTTACACACACTTACATGCACTTACACAAACTTACACGTATTTACACGTACTTACACGTACTTACTCATACGTACGAGCACTTGTATGAACTTGCACACACGTACAGGCACTTACACACACTTATACACACGTACACGCACTTACACGCACTTATACGCACTTACACACACTTACACACACTTTTCACCACTTATATGCACTTCAATGCACTTATACTCACTTACACGCACTTACACGCACTTACACGTACTTTCACGCACTTACACTCACTTACACACACTTACACGCACTTACAAAAACTTACACACACTTACACGTACTTCCACACACTTACACGCACTTACATGCACTTACACACATTTACACGCACTTACACAAACTTACACGCACTTCTACGCACTTACACGTACTTACACGCAATTACATGCACTTACACGCACTTACACGTACTTACATGCACCTACATGCACTTACACGAACTTAGACGCACTTACACACACTCTCACACACTCACACGAACTTGCACACACTTACACGCATTTACACGCTCTCACACGCACTTACACAAACATACACGCACTTACACGCACGTATACGCATTTACACGCACGTACAGACACTTACACACACTTCCATACACGTACACGTAGTTACACGCACTTACACACACTTGTACATACTTACACAGACTTACATGCACTTACACGCACTTACACGCACTTGTACATACTTACACGAACTTATATGCACTTACACGCACTTACACGCACTTACACGGACTTACACAAACTTACACGCACTTACATGCACTTACAAGCACTTACACGTACTTACATGCACTTACACGTACTTACACACACTTACACATACTTACACACACTTACACCTCCTTACATACACTTACACACAGTTACACGCACTTACATGCACTTACACAAACTGCCACATACTTGCACACACTAGCATGCACTGGCACGCACTTACACACACTTACACGCACTTATACACACTTACACACACTTACACATACTTACACGCACTTACATGGACTAATACACACTTACACATACTTACATGCACTTACACAAAGTTACATGCACTTACATGCACTTACACACACTTACACGTACTTAGACGCAATTGCATGTACTTGCACACACTTACACGCACTTACACACACTTACACGCACATACGCGCACTTATACGCACTTAAACACACTTCACGTACTTATGCGTACTTAAATGCACTTACACTCACTTACACGTACTTACACGTACTTACACACACTTACACAAACTCACACGTACTTACACGCACTTACACGCACTTACACGCACTTACACGTACGAACACACATTTACACGCACTTACACAAACGTACACACATTTATACACTCTTACACGCACTTACACGCACTTACATGCATTTACATGCCCTTACACGTACTTACACGCACTTACATGAACATATGCACACTTACACGCACTTACATGCACTTACACGCACTTGCACGCACTTACATACACTTACGCAAACTCACACGCAATAACACGCACTTATGCGCACTTAAGTGCACTTACACGCAATTACATACACTTACATGCACTTACACGCACTTACCAAACTTACACGCACTTACACATACTTACACGTACATACACCCACTTACACAAATGTACACGCACTTTCACTCACTTACACAAACGTACACGCACTTACACGCACAAACGTGCACTCACACGTACTTACACGTACTTACACGCACTTACACGCACTTACACGCACATACACATACTTATACACACTGACACGAACTCACACGTACTTACACGTACTTACACAAACTTACACGCACTTACACCATCTTACACAAACTTACACAAACTTACACGCACTTACACACACGTTCACACACTTACACGCACTTAGATACAATTACACATACTTACACAAACGTACACACACTTATACGCACTTACACGCACTTACACGCACTTACACGAACTTACACGAACTTACACGTACTTACACGCACTTACAGACACTTACGCGTACTTACACGCACTTACACACACTAACACGCACTTACACATACTTACTCACACTTACAAGAACTTACACGTACTTACATGCACTTACACGCACTTAGATGCACTTACACGTACTTACACGCACTTGCATGCACTTGCACACACTTACACGCACTTACACGCACTAACACATACTTACACGCACGTTCACGTACTGACACACACTTACACGCCCTTACACACACTTTACACCGCTTACACGCACTTAGACATACTAACATGCACATACACGCACTTACACGCACTTTCACGTACTTATACGCACTTACACACACTTACACGCACTTACATGTACTTTCACGCATTTACATGCATTTACACACACTTACACATACTTACACATACTTACACACACTTACACACACTTACACGCGCTTACACGAACTTATACGCACTTACATACACTTATACGCACTTACACGCACTTGCACGCACTTACACGTACTTACACGCACTCACACGTACTAACATGCACTTACATGCACTTACATACACTTACACGCAATTACACACACTTACACACACTTTTACGAACATACACGCACTGACACGAACTTACTCGTACTTACACATACTTACACGCACTTACACGCACTTACATACACTTACACGTACTTCCACACACTTCCACGCACTTACACAAACCTACTCGCACTTACACGTACTTACATACACTTACACGCACTCACACCCACTTACATGCACTTACATGCACTCACACGCACTTACACATACTTACACGCACTTACACGCACATACACGTACTTACACACACTGAAATGAACTCACACGCACTTACACCTACTTACACAAACTTACACGCACTTACACCATCTTACACAAACTTACACAAACATACACGCACTTACACACACATACACACATATACACAAACTTACATACAATAACACGTACTTACACGAACGTACACATACTTATACGCACTTATACAAACTTACACGCACTTCCACGTACTTACACGCACTTACACGCACTCACACGCACATACACATTCTTACATGCAGTTACACGCACTTATATGCACTTACATGCACTTACACGCACTCAGACGCACTTACATGCACTTACACGCACTTACACATACTTATACGCACTTACAAAAACTTACACGTACTTATACGCACTTACATACACCTACATGCACTTGCACGCACTTACATGCACTTACACGCACTTACACACACTTACACGCACTTACACATACTTTTAGACAATTACACACACTTACACGTACTTACACAAATGCACACGCACTTACATGCACTTACACAAACTTACACACACTTACACATACTTACGTGCACATATACACACTCACATGCACTTACACACACTTACACGCACTTGAACGCACTTACACGCACTTACACGTACTTACACGTACTGACATGAACTCACTCATACTTACACGCATTTACACGCACTTACATACACTTATAGGCACTTACACAAACTTACACAAACTTACATGCACTCCCATGCACTTACACACACGTACACGCACTTACAACCACTTTTGCACACTTACACTCACTTACACAAACGTACACACACTTACATGCACTTACACAAACTAACACACTCTTACACGCACTTAGATGCACTTACACATACTTTCATGCAGTTACACACACTTACACGCACTTACACGCACTTACACGCACTTATATGCCCTTACACGCACTTACACGTACTTACACGAGCTTACACACATTAGCACGCAATGGCACGTACTAGCACACACTTACACGTACTTACACACACTCACACGCACTTACACGTACTTACACGCACGTACACACAAGTATACGTACTTACACGCACTTACACGCACTTACTCGTACTTACACGAACTTACACGTACTTACACGCACTTACAGACACTTATGCGTACTTACACGCACTTACACACACTAACACGCACTTACAAGAACTTACACGCACTTACATGCACTTACACACACTTAGACACACTTACACGTACTTACACGCACTTGCATGCACGTGCACTGACTTACACACACTTACACGCACTAGCACATACTTACACGCACGTACACACACTGACACGCACTTACACGCTCTTACACACACTTTACACCACTTACATGCACTTAAACGTACTTATACTCACTTACACGCACATACACGTACTAACATGCACTTCCACGCACTTACACACACTTTCACGCACGTATACACACTTCCACACACTTACACGCACTTACACATACTTTCATGCACTTACATACATTTACACATACTTACACAAACTTGCATGCACTTGTACACACTTACATACATTTACACGCACTTCCACGCACTTATACGCACTTACACACACTTACACGCACATACACAGACTTATACGCACTTACACGCACTTACACGCACTTATACGCACTTGCACGCACTTACACATACTCACACGCACTCACACGTACTTACACGCACTTACACGCACTTACATACACTTACATGCAATTACACATACTTACACATACTTACACACACTTACACGCACTGACTCTAACTTACCCGTACTTACACATACTTACATGCACTTATACGCACTTACACGCACATACACGCACTTCCACGCACTTCCACGCACTTACACAAACTTACACGCACTTACACATACTTATATACACTTACACGCACTCACACGCACTGACACGCACTTACACACTTTTTCACGCACTTACACATACTTACACATGCTTACACGTACTTATGCACACTTACACGCACTTACAAGCACTAACACGCAGTTATCCATACTTACACGCACTTACTCAAACTTACACGTACTTACACGTACTTACACGCACTTACACATACTTACACGCACTTGTATGCACTTCCACACACTTACACGCACTTACACACACTTATACACACTTACACACACTTACACGCACTTACACGCACTTACACACACTTATACACACTTTACACCACTTATATGCACTTAAACGCTCTTATACTCACTTACACGCACTTACACGCACTTACACGCACTTTTACGTACTTACACACACTTACACACACTTACACGCACTTACAGGAACATGCACACACTTACACGTTCTTACATGCACTTACATACATTGACACGCACTTACACGAACTTACACGCACTTCTACGCACTTACACGCACTTACACACGCTTATACGCACTTACACGCACTTACAAGTACTTACACGTACCTACACGTACTTACACAAACGTATACGCACTTACAGACACTTACACACACTTACACATACTTGCACACACTTACATGTACTTACACGCTCTCACATGCGCTTACACAAACTTACACGCACTTACACGCACTTATACGCATTTACATGCACTTACTCACACTTACACGCACTTACACGCACTTACACGCATTTACACGTACTTATACGCACTTACACAAACTTACACGCACTTACACACACTTCCACGTACGTACACGTACTTACATGCACTTACACACACTTGTACATACTTACACAAACTTATATGCACTTACACGCACTTACACACACTTACACGGACTTACGCAAACTTACACGCACTTATACGCACTTACAAGCACTTACACGTACTTGCATACACTGACACATACTTACACGTACTTACACGCATTTACATGCACTTACACACACTTACACGTACTTACATACACTTACACGCCCTTAGACACACTTACACGCACTTACACGTACTTACACGCACTTACATGCACTTGCACAAACTTACACGTACGTGCACACACTGGCATGCACTGGCACGCACTTACACACACTTACACATACTTACACGCACTTACATGCACTAACACACACTTACACATACTTACATGCACTTACACGAAGTTACATGCACTTAGACGCACTTACACGCACTTACACGTAATTAGACTTACTTGCATGTACTTGCACACACTGACACGCACATACACATACTTACACGCACTTACACACACTTATACACACTTAGACATGCTTCACATACACTTACACGCACTTAAATGCACTCCCACTCACTTACACGTACTTACACGTGCTTATACGCACTTACACACACTTTCACATACTTACACGCACTAACACGCACTTACACACACTTGCACAAACTTACACGCACTTACACGGACTAACACACACTTACATGCACTTACACGTAAGTACACACATTTACACGTACTTACACACACTTACACACTATTATACGCTCTTACACGCACTTACACGCACTTACACGCATTTATATGCCCTTACACGTACTTTCACACACTTACACAAACTTATACGCACTTACACGCACTTACACGCACTTGCACGCACTTACATGCACTTACACAAACTCATACGCAATTACACGCACTTATGCGCACTTAAATGCACTTACACGCAATTACACGCAATTACACGCACTTACACGCACTTACCAAACTCACACGCACTTACACCCACTTACACGTACTTACACACACTTCCACAAATGTACACGTACTTACATGTACTTACACAAACGTACATGCACTTACACACACTTACACGCACTTACACGCACTTACACGTACTTACACACACTGACATGAACTCACACGCACTTACACGTACTTACACAAACTTTAACGCACTTACACGATCTTACACAAACTTACACGCACTTACACATACTTACACATACTTACACACACGTACACGCACTTACACGCACTTTTACACAATTACACGTACTTACATTAACGTACACATACTTATACGCACTTACACAAACTTACACGCACTTACACATACTTACACGCACTTACACATACTCACACGCACTTACAAATTCTTACACGCACTTACACACACTTATGCGCACTTCCATGCGATTACACACACTCACACGCACTTACATGCACTTACACACACTTAAACGCACTTTTACGCACTTACACACACTTACACACACTTACACAAATGTACACGCACTTACACACACTTACACATACTTACACGTACATACACGCAGTCACATGCATTTATACGCACTTACACGCACTTGAACGCACTTACACGCACTTACACGTACTTACACGCACTGACACGAACCCACTCACACTTACACGCACTTACACGCACTTACACACACTTACACGCACTTACACAAACGTACACAAACGTACATGCTCTCACAAGTGCTTACACACACGTACACGCACTTACACCCACTGACGTGCACTTACACGTACTTTCACGAACGTACACGCACTTACACGCACATACACAAACTAACACACACTTACACGCACATAGATGCACTTACATATACTTTCATGCACTTACATACACTAAAATGCACTTACACGCACTTACACACACTTACACACACTTACACGCACTTACATGCACTTACACGCACTTACACGTACTTACACAAACTTACACACATTGGCATGCACTAGCACACACCGACACACACTTACACGCACTTACACACACTCACACGCACTTACACGCACTTACACGCATGTACACACATATATACGTACTTACACACACTTACACGCATTTACACGCACTTACACAAACTTACACGTACTTACACGCACTTACACACACGTTTGCGTACTTACACACACTAACACATACTAACACACACTTACACATACTTACACGCACTTACATGAACTTACACGTACTTACACGCACTTACACGTACTTACACACAATTACACGCACTTACACGTACTTATATGCACTTGCATGCACTTGCACACACTTACACGCACTTACATGCACTTACACACACTTACACGCACGTACACATATTGACACGCACTTATACGCACTTACACACACTAACACGCACCTACACAAAATTATACGCACTTACATGCACCTACACACACTTACACGCAATTGCACGCACTTACATGCATTTACACGCACTCACACATACTTAACCGCATTTACAAGCACTTACATACACTTACACAAAACTACACACACTTACACACACTTACACGCACTTACACGCACTGACACAAACTTACCCGTACTTACACATACTTTCACGCACTTACACGCACTTATACGGACGTACGCACACTTCCACACACTTACACAAACTTACATGCACTTACACGCGCTTACATACACTTGCACGCACTCATACGCACTTACACGCACTTACACACACCTACATGCAGTTACACACACTTACACACACTTACACGCACTTACACATACTTACACACACTTACATGTACTGACACAAACTCACACATGCTTACACAAACTTCCACGCACTTAAACGGACATACACGTACTTACACAAACTTACACGCAATTACACGCACTTATACACACTTACACGCACTTACACGCACTTACACACACTTACACGCACTTACACAAACATACACGTACTTACACGCACTTACAAAAATTTACACGCACTTACACACACTTACATGCACTCACACGCACCTGCACGCACTTACACGCACTTACACACACTTATACACATTTACACACACTTACACGTATTTAAACGCACTTACACTCACTCACACAAACTCACACACACTTACACGCACTTACACAAACTTACACACACTTTCACGCACAAACACAAACTTTCACCAAGTTACACGCACTTACACGCACTTACACGTACGTACACGAACTTACACGCACTTACACGCACTTACACGCACTTACACGCACTTATACACACTTACACGCACTTACACACGCTTACACGAACTTACACGCACAGGCATGCACTGGCATACACTGGCACGCACTTCCACGTACTTGCACGCACTTACACGCACTTACATGCACTTACATGCTCTCACACGCACTTACACAAACTTGTACGCACTTACACGCACTTACATGCATTTACATGCACTTACACACACTTACACGCACTAACACGCACTTACACACACTTACACATATTTATACGCACTTCAACAAACTTACAAGCACTTACACAGACTTCCACGCACCTCCACATACTTACACGCACTTACACGCACTTGTACATACTTACACAAACTTACACGCACTTACACGCACTTACACACACTGACACAGACTTACAAAAACTTACACGCACTTACACGCACTTACGCCCACTTACACGCACTGACACACACTTACACATACATACACGTACTTACACGCACTTACATACACTTACACCCACTTCCACGCACTTAGACGCACTTAAATGCACTTACACAAACTTACACATACTGGCACACAATGGCACACACTGGCACGCACTTAAACGCACTTATACGCACTTACATGCACTTATATGCACTTACACGTACGTACACATATATATGCACTAACACATTTTTACATATACTTACACGCACGTACATGAAGTTACATGCACTTACACACACTTACACGCACTTACATGTACTTAGACGCACTTGCATGTACTTGTACACACCTACACGCACTTACACGCACTCGCACGCACGTACACACACTTACACGCACTTACACATACTTCACACACACGTATACGCACTTAAACGTACTTACACTCACTTACACGCACTTTCACGTACTTATACGCACTTACACGCACTTACACACACTTACACAAACTTACACGTACTTACACGCACTTACACGCACTTACATGCACTTACACGTATGTACACGCATTTACACGCACTTACACACACTTACATACACTTATACGCTCTTATACGCACTTACACGCACTTATACGCATTTACACGCACTTACACGCACTTAGACGCACTTACACAAACTTATACATACATACACGCACTTACACACACTTACACACACTTGCTCACACTTACACGCACGTACAGGCACTCATACGCACTTACACGTACTTATACGCATTCACATGCACTTACACACAATTACGCGCACTTACACGCACTTACACGCACTTACCAAAGTCACACGCACTTACACACACTTACACGTACTTGCACACACTTACACAAATGCACACGTACGTACACGCACTTACACCAACTTACACACACTTACATGCACTTACACACATTTACATGCACTCACACGCACTTATACCCAATTACATGTACTTACACGCACTTACATGCACTTGCACGCACTTACTCGCACTTACACGCACTGACACGAACTCACACACACTTACACGCACTTACACAAACATACATGCACTTACACGATCTTACACAAACTCACACAAACGTACACACACTTACACACACGTACACGCACTTACACGCACTTACACACAATCACACGCACTTATACAAACGTACACCCACTTACACGCACTTACACGAACTTACACGTACTTACACGCACTTACACGCACTTACACGCACTCACACGCACTTACACATTCTTACACGTACTTACACGCACTTATACACACTTACATGCACTTACACGCCCTTACACACACTTACACATACTTACACGCACTTACGCATACTTATACACACTTACATGAACTTACACGAACGTATACACACTTACATACCCCTACATGCACTTATAGGCACTTACACGCACTTACACACACTTACACACACTTACACGCACTTACACACACTTTTACACACTTACACATACTTACAAGCACTTACAAGAATGTACACGCAGTTACACTTACTTACACAGACTTACACCCACTTACACATACTAATACGTACATACACGCACTCACACGCACTTACACGCACTTACACACACTTGAACGTTCTTACACGCACTTACACATACTTACACGCACTGACACGAACTCACTCACACGTACACGCACTTACACGTACTTACACACACTTACACGCACTTACACGAACTTACACGAACTTACATGCACTCACATGCACTTACACACACGTATACGCAATTACACATACTTACGCGTACTTACACGCACTTACACAAAAGTACACGCACTTACACGCACTCACACAAACGTATACACACTTACACGCACTTAGATGCAACTACACGTACTTTCACGCACTTACACACACTTGAACACACTTACACGCACTTACACGCACTTACACGCACTTACACGTACTTATACGCACTTACATGCACTTAAACGTACTTACACGCACTTAAACACACTTACATGCACTTACACGTGCTTACACGCACTTACACGTACTTACACAAACTTACACACAATGGCACACACTAGCATGCACTTGCACACACTTACACGCACTTACACAGATGTATACACACTTAAACATACTTACACGCACTTATACGCACTTACACACACTTACACCAACTTACATGTACTTACACATACTTACACACACTTACGCATACTTACACGCACTTACACACACTAACGCGCACTTGCACATACTTACACGTACTTACACGAACTTATACGCACATACATGCACTTACACAGACTTATACACACTTACATGTACTTAAACGCACTTGCATGCACTTGCACACACTTACAGGTACTTACACGCACGTACACATACGTACACACACGTACACACATTTACACGCACTTACATGCACTTACACATATTTTACACTGCTTACACGTACTCAAATGTACTTATACTCACTTACACATACTTACACGCACTTACACGCACTTGCACGCACTTTCACACACTTATACGTACTTACACGTACTTACACGCACTTACACATACTTACACGCACTTACATGCATTTGCACATACGTACACAAACATAGACACGCTTATACACACTTACATGCACTTACACATACTTACTCGTACTTACACGCAACTACACACACTTACGGGCACTTACACAAACTTATACGCACTTATACGCATTTACATGTACTTAAACGCACTTGCACGCACTTACACGCACTTACACACACTCACACGTACTTACATGTACTTACACGTACTTATGTACACTTACTCCCAATTACAAGTACTTACATACACTTACACGCACTTACACGCACTGACACAAACTTCCCCACAATGACACGTACTTACACGCACTTACATGAACATACACGCACTTCTACGTACTTACACGAACGTACACGCACTTACACGCACTTACATACACTTACACGCACTCACATAAACTTACACGCACTTACACACACTTATATACACTTACATGCACTTTCACGCACTTACACATACTTACACGCACTTACACGCACTTACATGCACTGACACAAACTCACACGCACTTACACAAAATTACACACACTTAAACAAACTTACATAAACTTACACCAACTTACATGTAATTACATGCACTTATACACACTTACACACACTTACACAGACTTACACAGACATACACGTACTTACACGCACTTACACAGATTTACACGTACTTACACGCACTTACATGCACTTACACACACTCACACGCACTTGCACGCAATTACACGCACTCACACACACTAACATGCACTTACACGTACTTACACGTACTTACACACACTTACACTCACTGACACAAACTCACATGCAATTACACGCACTTACACGAACTTACACACACTTATACCAATTTACACAGACTTACACAAACTTACACGCACTTACACACACTTACACGCACTTACACGCACTTACACGTACTTACACGCACTTACACGCACTTACACACACTTACATGCACTTTCACACACTTACACGAACTTACACGCACTGGCACACACTGGCATGCACAGGCACGTACTTGCACGCACTTAAACGCACTTACACGCACTTACACGCACTTACAAACACTTACACATACTTACACGCACTTACACACACTTACACGCACATACACGTACTTACACGCACTTACTGGCACTTACACGCACTTACACAAGCTTACGCACACTTACACAAACTTCCACGTACTTACACGTACTTACACGCACAAACACACACTTACACATACTTACACGTACTTACACGCACTTACACACACTTACACACACTTACACGCACTTATACGCACTTACACATACTTACATGCACTTACACACACCTACACGCACTTACACATACTTACATGCGCTTACACACACTTACATGCACATACACGCACTTACACATACTTTCATGCATTTACACTCACTTACATGCATTTACACACACTTACACACACTTAAACGCACTTACATGCACGTACACGTACTCACACAAACTTAGACGCACCTACACACACTTACACACACTTACACATACCTCTACGCACTAACACGCACTTACACATACTTACACATACTTACACAAACTTAAACACACTAACACGTACTTATACGCACTTATACGTACTCAGAAACACATACGCACACTTATACACACTGACACAAACATACACGCACTTACACACACTTACACGAACTTACACGCACTTACACGTACTTACACGCACTTACACACACTTACGTGCACTTACACACACTGACACAAACTCACACGCACATACACACACTTACAGGAACTTACACACACTTACACGTACTTCCACATACTTACACGCACTTACATGCACTTACACGCACTTCCACGCACTTCCATGCACTTACTCGATCTTACACGTACCTACACGCACTTACACAAACGTATAGGCACTTAGACGCACTCATACGCACTTACACGCACTTACATGCACTTACACATACTTACATGCACTTACACGTACTTACACACACTTACATGCACTTACACGTACATTCATGCACTTACACGCACCTACACACATTTACACGCACTAATACGCACTTAGACGTACTTACACGTACTTACACGCACTCACACGTACTTACACGCACTTACACAAACTTACACGCACTTACACGCACTTACATGCACTTGAACGCACCTATACACACTAACACGTCCTTACACGCACGTACACGTACTTACACAAACTTACACGTACTGACACATACTTACACACACTTACACGCACTTACACACACTTATATGCACTTTCATGCACTGACACAAACTTACATGCACTTACACGTACTTACACACACTTACACGCACATACACGAACGTACACGCACTTCCATGCACTTACATGAAATTACACGCACTTATACGCACTTACATACACTTACACGCACTCTCATGCACTTGTACACATTTACACATACTTACACGCACTTACACGCACTTACACGCACTTACACGCACTTACATGTACTTACACGCACTTACACACACTAACACAAAGTCACATGCACTTACACGAACTTACACGCACTTAAACGAACTTATACAAAGTTACACAAACTTACACGTAATTACACGCACTTACACATACTTACACATACTAACACGAACTTACACACACTTAAACGCACTTACACAAACATACACGCATTTACACACACTTACACAAATTTACAGGCACTTATCCGCACTTACACGCACTTACACGCACTCACACGCACTTGCACACACTTATATGTACTTACATATACTTACACGCACTTACATGTACTTACACGCACTTACACCCACTTACACTCACTCACACAAACAAACACGCGCTTACACGCACTTACACGAACTTACACACACTTACACACACTTACACAAACTTACATGAACTTACATGCACTTACACACACTTGCACGCACATACACGCACTTACACACACTTATACACACTTACACGCACTTACACGCACTTACACATACTTACACGTACTTACACACACTTACACAAACTTACACGTACTGGCACGCACTGGCATGCACTGGCGTGCACTTGCACGTACTTACACGCACTTACACGCACTTATACACACTTATACACACTAACACGCACTTACACGCACTTACACGCACTTACACGCACTTACAGAAACTTACACGCACTTACACACACTTCCACGTACTTACACACACTTACACGCATTAACACGCACTTACACATACTTACACGCACTTACACACACTTACACGTACTTACACATACTTACACGAACTTACATGCACTTAAACGCACTTACACGCACTTACACACACTTACACGCACTTACACACACTTACACGCACTTACACAAATTTACACGCACTTACACGTACTGACACGAACTTATACGCACTTACACGCACTGATACGCACTTACACATACTCACACGCACTTACACATACTTACACATGCTTATACGTACTTACACGCACTTACATGCACTTACACGTGCTTTCACGCACTTACATGCACTTATACACATTTACACACACTTAGACATACTTACACGCACTTACACGTACTCACACGTACGTACACGCACTTACACAAACTTACACGCACTTACACGTACCTACATGCACTAACACACACTTACACATACTTACACGTACTTACACGCACTTACACACACTGAGACAAACTCACATGCACTTACACGCACTTACACACATTTACACGGACTTACACAAACGTACACGCACCTATACGCACTTACACAAAATTACATGCACTTACATGTACTTACATGCACTTACACACACTCCCACGCACTTACACGCACTAACACACACTTACATGCACTTACACGTACTTACACGCAATTTTATGCACTTACACGCACTCACACGAACTCACACGCACATACAAGCACTTACAGGAAATTACACACAGTTACACGTACTTACACTTACTTACACCCACTTACACGCACTTACACGGACTTACACGTACTTATACGCACTTACACAAACTTACACGCACTTATACCCAATTACATGCACTTACACGAACTTATACGAACTTACACACACTGATACACACTTACACGCACTTACACGCACTTACACATACTTACACGCACTTACACGCCCTTACACACACTTACATGTACTTACACGTACTTTCACGCACTTACACACACTTACACGCATTTACACGCACTTAGACGTACTTATACGTACTTACACGCACTTATACGTACTTACACACACTTACACTCACTGACACAAAGTTACAAGCACTTACACGCACTTATACGAACTTACACACACTTACACGCACTTACACAAACTTACAAAAACTTCCACGCACTCACACGCACTTACACGCACTTACACGCACTTACACGTACTTATACACACTTACACGCACTTACACACACTTACTCAAACTTACACACACTGGCACGCACTGGCATGCACTGGCATGCACTTGCACGTACTCACACACACTTACACGCACTTACATGCATTCACACGCACTTACACACACTAACACGTACTTACACGCACTTACAAACACATACACACATATATATATATATATACGCACTTACAAAAACTTACACGCACTTACACACACTTCCACGCACCTACACGTACTTACACGTACTTACACGCACTTGTACATACTTACACAAACTTGCACGCACTTACATGCACTTACACGCACTTATACAGACTTACATGAACTTACACGCACTTGCACACACTTACACACACTTGCACGCACTGACACACACTTACACGTACTTATACGCACTTACACGTACTTACATACACCTACACGCATTTAGACCCACTTACATGCACTTACACAAACTTACAGGTACTGGCACACAATGGCACGCACTGGCACGCACTTAAACGCACTTACACGCACTTACATGCACTTACATGCATTGCACGTACGTACGTACATATATGCACTAACACATGCACTTACACACACGTACATGAAGTTACATGCACTTACACGCACTTACACGCACTTACACGTACTTAGACACACTTGCATGTACTTGTACACACTTACACGCACTTACACACACTTACACGCACTTACACGCACTTACATGCACTTACACACACTTCACACACACTTGTACGCACTGAAACGCACTTACACACACTTACACATAGTTAAACGTACAAAGACGCACTTACACACAATTTCACGTACTTATACGCACTTACACGCACTTACACACACTTACATGTACTTACACGCACTTACACGCACTTACACGCACTTACACGCACTTACACGTACGTACACGCACTTACATGCACTTACACGTATGTACACATATTTACACGTACTTACACAAACTTACACACACGTACACACTCTTACACGCACTTACACGTACTTATACGCATTTACATGCACTAACACGCACTTAGATGAACTTATACAAACTTATACGTACTTACACACTCTTATACGCACTTACACGCACTTATAGTCACTCACACGCACTTACACGTACTTATACGCACTCACATACACTTACACGCAATCACGCGCACTTACACGCACGTACACGCACTTACCAAACATACACACACTTGCACGCACTTACACGTACTTACACACACTTAAACAAATCTACACGCACCTACATGCACTTACACAAACTTACACACACTTACACGCACTTACACACATTTACATGCACTCCCACGCACTTACACGCACTTACACACACTTACACGTACTTACACGCACTTACACGCACTTACACGCACTTACACACACTGACACAAACTCACACGCACATACACGCATTTACACAAACTTACACGCACTTACATCATCTTACACAAACTCACACAAACTTACACGCACTTACACACACGTACACGCACTTACACGCACTTACACACAATTACATGCACTTACACGAACGTACACGCACTTACACGCACTAACACAAACTTACACGTACTTTCACGCACTTACACGCACATACACGCACTCACACGCACTTACACATTCTTACACGTACTTACACACACTTATACACACTTACATGCACTTACACGCCCTTACACACACTTACACGCACTTACACACACTTACACATACATATACACACTTACACGAACTTACACGCACTAATACGCACTTACATACACCTACACGCACTTACACACACGTACACACACTTACACGTACTTACACACACTTACACGCACTTGCACACACGTTTGCACACTTGCACACACTTACACGCACTTACAGGAATGTACACGCACTTACACGCACTTAAACGAACTAACACGCACTTACACATACTAATACATACATACACGCACTCACACGTACTTACACGCACTTACACACACTTGAACACACTCACACGCACTTACACGCACTTACACGCACTTGAACGCACTTACACGCACTTACACGTACTTACACGCACTGACACAAACTCACTCACACGTACACACACTTACATGCATTTACACACACTTATACGCACTTACACGAACATACACAAACTTACATGCACTCACATGCACTTACATACACGTACACGCACTTACACGTACTTACGCGTACTTATATGCACTTACACGAAAGTACACGCACTTACACGCACTTACACAAACTTACACACACTTACACGCACTTAGATGTACTTACACGTACTTTCACGCACCTAGACACACTTGAACACACTTACACGCACTTACACACACTTACACGCACTTACACGTACTTATACACACTTACACGCACTTAAACGCACTTACACACACTTACACGCACTTACACGTACTTACACGCAGTTACACGCACTTACACGCACTTACATGCACTTACACACACTTACACGAACTTACACGAACTTACACACAATGGCACACACTAGCACGCACTGGCACACATTGACATGCACTTACACACACTTACACGCACTTACACGCACTTACACGGAGGTATACACACTTACACGTACTTTCACGCACTTACACATACTTACACGCACTTACACAAACTTACACGTACTTACATGTACTTACACACACTTACGCGTACTTACACACACTTACACACACTAACACGTACTTACACATACTTACACACACTTACACAAACTTACACGCACTTACACGCACTTCCACGTACAGATACGCAGTTACACGTACTTACACGAACTTGCATGCACTTGCACACACATACAGGCACTTACAGGCACTTACACATACTTACAGGCACATACATGCACTTACACGCACTTACACGCACTTACACACATTTTACACTGCTTACATGCACTTAAAGATACTTATAGTCACTTACACGCACTTACACACACTTGAACGCACTCACACACACTTACACACACTTACACGTACGTACACAGACTTATACGCACTTACATGCACTTACACACACTTACACGCACTTGCATGTACTTGCACACACTTACATGCACTTTCACGAACTTACATGCACTTACACGCACTTACATGCACTTACACACTTACATGCACTTACACACACTTACACGCACTTACACAAATTTACACGCACTTACACGTACTTACACGAACTTATACGCACTTACACGCACTGATACACACTTACACGTACTTACACGCACTTACACATACTTACACATGCTTATACGCACTTACACGCACTTACATGCACTTACACGTACTTTCACGCACTTACATGCACTTACACACATTTACACACACTTACACGCACTTAGACACACTTACACGCACTTACACGTACTCACACGTACGTACACGTACTTACACGAACTTACACGCACTTACACGCACTTACACGCACTTACACGCACTTACACGGACCTACGAATGTTGACCTACGTACCACGTACAACGCCACAACGTTGTGGACAACGAACAATGTTGTAGTCCATTCTGGGGACAACGTTGTGGCCCCTTCACAACGCTGGTTTTAGCGGCACCCACTATTCCAGAAAGCTGAACTTGACCATTTTCATCAGGTGTTATTTTCATGAGTACACTACACATTGAAATTCTAACTTCAATTCTTACCACTTAAACTGTACCTCCACTCACTTTTAGGCCCCATTCACACACATGTGAACAGAGGCACGTGCATGGCACATTGCCATACATTCTGGCTACCATCTGCGTGTTACACACTACATTCTATGATCATTAGCAAGGTTTTGTAAGCAGAACAGACAGAACATTGAAAGCATTGTAAGCACAGTGTCAATGCAACTATCAGCTGCATGTTGCGCATTACATTCAGCAAGAAATAGCTAGGCATTGGAAGCAAGTCAAACAGGCGCAGCTAGTCAAACAGGAATAGAATGTCAATGAAATTTATTCAAGGAGTGATTTGACAGAGACAATGTAGCCTTCCTACTTCTTAGCACGTCCACGCTTGGCTCTCTTCTCCCCGGCAGCCTGGCGTTTTGTGCCTGAGGCACGGGCATGTGAAGCTTGCCCACTGGCATCAGCATCTAGCCCTCCTGCTTCATGTGGCGGTGGAGGTGGAGTTGCAGGGATTGGATCTGAAGCAGGAGTTACAGGAGTTGCGTCTGCTCTAGCAGTTGCTTGCGATGAAGTAGGTGCTCAAGGTGCTCCTGCAGTAGTTGATTCTGTTGCGCCGGGCGTTTCTGCTGTAGCTATTGTTGTACCTCCTGCTATAGCTGCTGCTGTACCTGCTGCTGTAGCTGCTGCTGAAGTGCCTCCTGCATCAGAGGCTGGATCAGCTGCTATAGTTGCTGCACAAGTCTGGCTGCGACTGGTCTGCCTGCTTCCTGATGCCATGGCCGGGGGCTCCTGCCGCATGCGTACACGACGTGCATGCGGTAACATGGGAGAGTCAACCAGAACACGGATGTTGGCCTCCAGCTCAATGACGTCGTCATCTCCCTCCGCACCGATGATATCCTCCTCCTCATCTTCACACTCATCACTATCACTGCCGTCCTCTTCATCCTCATTGAGCAGCTCCACCTCGCCCCCCTCCTCCATAATCTCCCCATCATCTTCACTTGCCTCTCCGTCATCTGCTTCCTCTCCTTCTGCAACCTCTGTTGCTTATGGAAACTGCTTTGCTGCTCGCCCGCCACTCTTCCCATAGTGCTTTCGCAGTCTCACATTGCAGCGGACGAGCAACTCTAGCGTTGAAACGAGCAGGCGGTTCCTACGTGCAGTGTGCACCAACTCATGAGTGGAGAACACACGCTCACATTCAGATGACGAACAAGGCTGAGACAACACTTTCAGTGCAAGGTCACGCAATGTGGGCATGTAATGCATGTAGTTGACGTGCCACTCCACAGGAGTCATGCTCCTGCACTGAACCTTGGCCACAGCTGCCACAGCCTTTGCGTTCTTCCGTGCAGTGACAGATGGGACTGGCTGGACCATGACCTGACCTCTCTGGAATGCGAAAATCTCATGCAGCAAGTCATCATGCTTGTCACCAGGCACCAGCGCATCCACCACAGCCTGCCATGCCTGCATGGTGGCTGAATCCTGTGACAGATCGTTGCCAAAATGCTCAGGGTGCATGCGGCGGGCTGCGGCATACAATGGGCAAGACATGTCCTTTGTCCAGCGTGCATTCAGCCTGCCTAGAGCAAACTTCACATAGGACTTGGGCACCCTGGCTGGTTTCCTGCCCTTCTTCTCACCCAGTGCCCTGAGCTCCTCTGAACAGTCAAGGAGGCCCTCGTATATCTCACCTGCAGAGCCACCACTCCTGTCCGCCACCCGCAATGCTCTCACCAGCGGCTCCAGTAGATCTTTGAGCTGACAGACCTGAACCCAGAACACCCTGCGACGGACGAGACGCCGCACCTCCTTCTTCCTTGCCTTGAAACCTGCATCCCTTCGCATTCCCATCTGCTTCCAGAGGTCCATGTCCACCATTGTCTCCAAGTTTTCCTTCTGGTCAAGCAGCCGCTCGACCATGTCGAAGGTGGAGGCGAACCTGGTGTCACAGCGTGGCAGGAGGATTTTACCGTTGGTCCTTTCACGAAGCCAGGAGCGCGGTAAGTCGTTGTTGCGCACGTAAGACACCACCTTTTCACACCTTCTGATGATGGATGCCCCCCAGTCGCTTTTCCCGAAGTCTTTCATGACGAGGTCGACGTTGTGCGCGCAGCACCCTTGGAAGAACAGCTGCGTGTACTTCTCTTTTAGATCAGTGAAGGCCTTCTTGTTGGTGGAAGTGTTGTCACATATCACGGAGACCACCCTCTCCACACCTACTGCCTCAACAGCAGCTTCGATCATGCTGGCCGTGTGGTCAGCATCCCTGCTAAGGCCGCTGGCGTCACGTGAGAAGAGGTGGACAGATCCTTGGGCGTTGCAGGCCATCGCGTTGTGGATGGGCCTGACTTGACGGTCTGCCCATTCGTCCACGGCCACAGAGCAGCCGTAGATATCCCATGCCTGCTTCAAGGGAGCATCAATCTCCTCCAGCTCCTTATCCAGTTTGGGGAGCATGTCTTTGACGACGCGGGTGCGGCTTGGGAGGCGGAAGCCACTAGAAATCTTCCGAGCAGACTCCAGGGTCTCGAGGAGTACTGATTCACGGCAGAAGGATATAGGAGCTGCTTGGATGCACATCAGTTTCACCACGTTCAGCTGGCACCTATCATTGTGGCCGCGCTCGATGTGCTTGTCCATGCTGGTCTGCCGGAAAGAGGCAGCCCTCCTCACGTCGAACATGGGGACGATGTCTGAGGCTGTTGCTTGACTCTCCTGACGGGTGGACTGTCCGGGGTGAGGCCCCTCATCGTCACTGTCGGCCTCCAACATGACCCCGGCTGCTGCGGCTGAGGCCTGTGTCTGGTACTTCTCCCAAAGTTTTACCCACTGCACGGGTTTGTCCTTGGTCCCCCACTCTGCTCCAAGTCCCTTGTACAGCTGGACACTTTGCGGCTTCCATCCTGAGGGAAGCGGCGGAACTCGCTCCATCCCGAGGGCATCGCGGGCAGTTGGTGGTGGGTACGGGCACCGTCCGATGTTGTGGTTGTCGCCACTAAAATGGCCGCGAATACGGTCACAGGTCCCTGCTTTGATGGTGCCGCATGAGCCACAACGCCACCTCGCTTTCTTCGTCTTTGTTGGGACAGGGTCACAGTGCTTGCTCAACTCCTTCGTCAGAAAGTCAACGTTGCACTGGCGCTTTCGAGGAGGATTCCAGCAAGTTGGGTCAAAGGAGGCGTCGGTAACGCCGGATGAAGGAATGGGTGACTGAACGGTGCCAGCAGCAGAGCTGGCCCCTCGAGACGGGTGAGACGACGAGCCAGAAGGCTGAGACGCCATGCTGGTGCGACACAAGTGTCGCACCAGATGGCTAGCAGAAGGGTGGTGCGTTACTGAAGCCGATTACACTTTGAGCTCGTCGAACGCCTAAGTCCTTCCGAGAAGACTTCGGCAAGCACGAGCCTCGGATGGATGACCCATTCATGAATGACCCATGGATGATACATAACATGCCTCGGCTTGGCATTGCAATGTGATGGACCGCAGGAAGGGCTACGGCGACCGTGTGCCTTGGGTTGTGATGCACGGATGACCCATGCACCCTTGATCCTGGACTGGCATTGCAAGATGATGCATGTAGCCTCAATTCAACAAATATTTTACGAAATTTGGCAGGTACAATGTATGAACATTTATTGGGTGGGGAGCATGTAAGAAGCAAGAATGGTGAACGACTCACGCATACAAGTTGACAAAAGACGAGTGTGATACAAACTTCATAAAAAAAAATGAAAAGAGAAATCAAGGAATCTTCAGTTCAATGGTGCGGTTGGGTTACATGTGGACCTTGCAATCTGCTTAGTTTGAGGTGAGGCTGCTCATGCGATTGGCCCAATGGATAGATCTTGCTGTAAAAAAACCAGTCATTGCCTTGCCCTTGCTGAGCTGTATGATGCATGCATTGCATGCTGTGATGCAGCACATGCTACCATGCTATC
>SZWC01008399.1:34777-54563 GCA_023375785.1 Penium margaritaceum | reverse complement strand
AAGGAATCTTCAGTTCAATGGTGCGGTTGGGTTACACGTGGACCTTGCAATCTGCTTAGTTTGAGGTGAGGCTGCTCATGCGATTGGCCCAATGGATAGATCTTGCTGTAAAAAAACCAGTCATTGCCTTGCCCTTGCTGAGCTGTATGATGCATGCATTGCATGCTGTGATGCAGCACATGCTACCATGCTATCCGTCGAAGTAGGTCGTCGTGGGTAAGCCGTCGTACACAGACCTGAAACTCCGATTTTTGCGAAATTACCGTGTTCCCTGTCGAAGACTCCCTGGTGAACCATATGTCCATTTTGGTCAGACCCGGGTCGTGTAAGGGGCCTACCACACAACGTTGTGGCAACGTTGTACTTCGTTGTAGCGTTGTTGTTGAAGGGCCCCTACAACGGACAACGAGGTCAACATTGGTACCTACACGCAATAACACGCACTTACACATACTTACACGTACTTACACGAACTTATACGTACTTACACGTACTTACATGCACTTACACACACTTACAGGTACTAACACGCACTTACACACACTGAGACAAACTTACATGGACTTACACGCACTTACACACATTTACATGGACTTACACAAACGTACACGCACCTACACGCACTTACACAAACTTACACGCACTTACACGTACTTACATGCACTTACACACACTCCCACACACTTACACGCACTTACACGCACTAACATGCACTTACACGTACTTACACGCAATTATACGCACTTACACGCACTCACACGAACTCACACGCACATACAAGCACTTACAAGAAATAACACACTCTTCCACGCACTTACACACACTTACACATACTTACATGCACTTACACGCACTTACACGCACTTACACGCACTTACGTTTGTGTAACTGCGTATAAGTGCGTGTAAGTGCATGTAAGTGCGTGTAAGTTTGTGTCAGTGTGTGTAAGTGCGTGTAAGTGCGTGTAAGTGCGTGTAAGTATGTGTAAGTCATGTAAGTGCATGTAAGTTCATCTAAGTTGGTGTAAGTGCGTGTAAGTGCGTGTAGGTGCATGTTAGTGTGTGTAAGTGTGTGTAAGTGTGTGTAAGCATGTGTAAGTATGTGTAAGTGCGTGTAAATGTATGTCAGTGTGTGTGAGTGCGTGTAAGTTTGTGTAAGCGCGTGTAAGTGCATGTAAGTGCATGTAAGTGTGTATAAGTGCATGTAAGTGTGATTAAGTATGTGTAAGTGCGTGTAAGTGTGTATAAGTATGTGCAACTGCATGCAAGTGCATGTAAATGCGTGTTAGTATGTGTAAGTTTGTGTAAGTACATGTAAGTATGTCTAAGTGCGTATTAGTGCATGTAACAGCGTGTAAGTATGTTTAAGTGCGTGTAAGTGCGTGTACGTTTGTGTAAGTGTGTGTAAGTACGTGTAAGTGCATGTAAGTGCATGTAAGTGCGTGCAAGTACGTGTAAGTGCGTGTAAGTGCCTGTAAGTTCGTGTAAGTATGTGTAAGTGCGTGCAAGTACGTGTAAGTGCGTGTACGTGCGTGTAAGTACGTGTAAGTACATGTAAGTGGGCGTATGTACACGTAAGTGTGTGTAAGTGCGTGCCAGTGCGTGCCAGTGCATGCCAGTGTGTGTAATTTTTTGTAAGTGTGTGTAAGTACGTGTAAGTGCGTGTAAGTGCGTGTAAGGATATGTAAGTGCGTGTAAGTGCGTGTAAGTGCATGTAAGTGTGTGTAAGTACATGTAAGTGCGTGTAAGTACATGTAAGTGCTTGTAAGTGTGTGTAAGTGTGTTTAAGTGTGTGTAAGTGTGTGTAGGTGTGTGTAAGTGCATGTAAGTGTGTGTAAGTGCGTGTGCGTTCGTGTAAGTGCATGTAAGTGCGTGTACGTTTGTGAAAGTGCGTGTAAGTGCTTGTAAGTATGTGTAAGTACGTGTACGTGTGTGTAAGTGCGTGTAAGGGCATGTAAGTTAGTGTAAGTATGTGAAACTGTGTGTAAGTGTGTGTAAGTGTGTAAATGCGTGTGAGTTTGTGTCAGTGCGTGTAAGAACGTGTAAGTGCGTGAAAGCGCATGTAAGTGCGTGTAAGTATGTGTAAGTGCGTGTAAGTGCGTGTGAGTGCGTATAAGTGCATCTAAGTGCGTGTAAGTGCGTGTAGGTGTGTGTACCTTCGTGTAAGTGCGTGTAAGTGTGTGCAAGTGCGTGTAAGTGTGTGTAAGTTTGTGTCAGTGCGTGTAAGTGCGTGTAAGAATGTGTGGGTGCGTGTAAGTGCATGTAAGTGTGTGTAAGTTCATGTAAGTGTGTGTACGTACATGTCAGTGCGTGTAAGTGTGTGTAGGTATGTGAAAGTGCGTGTAACTGTGTGTAAGTGCGTGTAAGTTAGTGTAAATGCGTGTAAGTTAGTGTAAGTACGTGTAAGTATGTGTAAGTGTGTGTAAATGTGTATAAGTACGTATATGTGCATGTAAGTATGTGTAAGTGTGTGTTAGTACGTGTAAGTGTGTATCAGTGCGTGTAAGTGCGTGTAAGTTTGTGTAGGTGCGTGTAAGTGCGTGTAAGTTCATCTAAGTATGTGTAAGTGCGTGTCAGTGCGTGTGAGTGCGTATAAGTACATGTAAGTACGTGTAAGTTCGTGTAAGCGTGTATAAGTGCGTGTACGTTTGTCTAAGTGCGTGTAAGTGCGTGTAAGTGCGTGTAGGTACATGTACGTGTGTGTAAGTGCATGTAAGTTTGTGTAAGTGCGTGTAAGTGTGTGTAAGTTTGTGTAAGTGCATGTAAGTACGTATGAGTTCGTGTCACTGCGTGTAAGTATGTGTACGTACGTTTAAGTGCGTGGAAGTGCGTGTAAGTGCGTGGAAATGTGTATAAGTATGTGTGAGTGTGTGTTGTTTTGTATAAGTGCGTGTAAGTGTGTGTAAGTGCGTGTAAGTATGTGTAGGTGCGTATATGTGCGTGTAAGTAGGTGTAAGTCCGTGTTAGTGCGTGTAAGTGCGTTTAAGTGTGTGTTAGTGCATGTAAGTACGTGTAATTTGGTGTAAGTACATGTAAGTATGTGTAAGTGTATGTCAGTACGTTTTAGTGCGTGTAAGTGTGTGTAAGTGCGTGTAAGTACGTGTAAGTGTGTGCAATTGCGTGTAAGTTCGTGTAAGTGAATGTAAGTATGTGTAAGTGCGTGTTAGTGCATGTACGAGCGTGTAAGTGCGTGTAAGTGTGTATAAGTGCGTGTAAGTTTATGCAAGTACATGTAAGTACGTGTAAGTACGTGTAAGTGCGTGTAAGTGCGTGTAAGTGCGTGTAAGAGCATGTAAGTACGTACAAGTACGTGTAAGTTTGTGTAAGTACATGTAAGTGCGCGCAAGTATGTTCCAGTGTGTGCCAATGCGTGCCAGTGCGTGTAAGTTTTTGTAAGTGCGTGTAAGTGCTAAGAAGTGTGTGTAAATACGTGTTAGTGCATGTGTTTGTGTATGTGCGTGTAAGTATGTGTAAGTGCGTGTAAGTGCGTGTAAGTGCATGTAGGTGCGTGTAAGTGCGTGTAAAAGCGTATAAGTCCCTTTAAGTGTGTGTAAGTGCGTGTAAGTGCGTGTACGTGCGTGTAAGTACGTTTTATTGTGTGTAAGCGCATGTAAGTGCATGTAAGTGCGTATAAGTACGTATAAGTGCGTGTAAGTTTGTATAAGTGTGTGAAAGTGCGTGTATGTTCCTGTAAGTACGTGTAAGTGCACCTTAGTGCGTATAAGTGCGTGTACGTGTATGTAAGTGTGTGTAAGTACGTGTAAGTTCGTGTAAGTTTGTTTAACTGCGTGTAAGTATGTATAAGTGCGTATAAGTGCGTGTAAGTGTGTTTGAGTTCATGTCAGTGCGTGTAAGTGCGTGTAAGTACGTGTAAGTGTGTGTAAGTGCGTGTAAGTGCGTGTAAGATTGTGTAAGTACGTGTAAGTATGTGTAAGTGTGCGTTAGTGCATGTAAGAGCGTGTAAATGCGTATAAGTGCGTGAAAGTGCGTGTAACTTTGTGCAAGTGCGTGTAAGTGAGTGTGAGTGCATGTAAGTACGTGTAAGTGCGTGTAAGTGCGTGTAAGTAAGTGTAAGTGCGTGTAAGTGCATGTAAGTGTGTGCAAGTGTCTGCCAGTACATGATAGTGTGTGCCAGTGTGTGTACGTTCGTGTAAGTGTGTGTAAGTGCGTGTAAGTGCGTGTAAGTTTGTGTGAGTTCCTGTCAGTGCTTGTAAGTGCGTGTAAGTACGTGTAAGTGCGTGTAAGTGCGTGTAAGTACATGCAAGTGCGTGTAAGAGCGTGTAAGTGCATGTAAGTGCGTGTAAGGGCGTGTAAGTGCGTGTAAGTGCATGTAAGTACGTGTAACTGCATGTAAGTACGTGAAAGTGCGTGTAAGTGCGTTTAAGTACGTGTAAGTACGTGTAAGTGTGTGTAAGTGCGTGTAAGTACGTGTAAGTTTGTGTGAGTTTGTGTCATTGCGTGTAAGTACGTGTAAGTGCGTGTAAGTGCATGTAAGTGTGTGTATGTGCGTACAAGTGCGTGTAAGTGCGTGTAAGTGCGTATAAGTACGTGTAAGTATGTGTAAGTGCGTGTAAGTGTGTGTAAGTCCGTGTAAGTACGTGAAAGTGCGTGTACGTTTGTCTAAGTACGTGTAAGTATGTGTAAGTGTGTGTAAGTGCGTGTACATGTGTGTAAGTGTGTGTAAGTACGTATAAGTTTGTGTAAGTTTGTGTAAGTGCCTGTAAGTGTATGTAAGTGTGTTTAAGTGCATGTACGTGTGTGTGAGTTTGCGTCAGTGTGTATAAGTGCTTGTAAGTGCATGAAAGTGCGTGTATGTGCGTGTAAGTACGTGTATGTGCTTGTGAGTGCGTGTAAGTGCGTGTAAATTTGTGTAAGTGTGTAAGTACGTGTACGTTCGTGTAAGTGAGTGTAAGTGTGTGTTAGTGCGTGTAAGTACGTGTAAGTTCGTGTCAATGTGTGTAATTGTGTGTAAATGCGTATAAGTGCGTGTAAGTGCATGTAAGTGTGTGTAAGTGCGTGTAAGATTGTGTTAGTACGTGTAAGTGCATGTAAGTCCGTGTAAGTGCGTGTAGGTGCATGTAAGTGCGTGTAAGTACGTGTAAGTGCATGTAGGTATGTGTAAGTACGTGTAAGTGCGTGTAAGTGTGTGTAAGTGCATGTAAGTACGTGTAAATGCGTGTAAGTACGTGTAAGAGCGTGTAAGTGCGTGTAAGTACGTGTAAGTGCGTGTAAGTATGTGTAAGTATGGGTAAGTACGTGTTAGTACATGTAAGTGTGTGTCAGTGCGTGTAAGTGCGTGTAGGTTTGTGTAAGTACGTGTAAATGCGTATACGTTCGTGTAAGTATGTGTAAGTGTGTGTGAGTACTTGTGAGTGTATGTAAGTGCGTGTAAGTACGTGTAAGTGCGTGTAAGTTTGTGTAAGTGCGTGTAAGTGCGTGTACATTGGTGTAAGTGTGTGGAAGTGCATGTTTGTGCGTGTATGTACATGTACGTTTGTGTATGTGCATGTAAGTTCGTGTAAGTTCATGTAAGTGCGTGTAAGTATGAGGAAGTTCGTATAAGTGCGTGCAAGTGTATGTGAGTTTGTGTCAGTGCGTGTAAGTGTGTGTTATTGCGTGTAAGTGCGTGTAAGTACGTGCAAGTGCCTGTAAGTCCCTGCCAGTGCGTGTAAGTGCCTGTAAGTGCGTGTAAGTGCATGTAAGTTCATGTAAGTGCGTATAAGTGCGTGTAAGTTTGTGTAAGTGCGTGTAAGTGTGTGTAATTATGTGTAAGTACGTGTAGGTGTGTGTAAGTGCGTATACATTTGTGTAAGTGTGTGTAAGTACGTGTAAGTCCGTGTAAGTGTGTACAAGTATGTGTAAGTGTGTGTACGTGTTTGTAAATGTGTGTAAGTTCATGTAAGTGTGTGTAAGTACGTGTAAGTGTGTGTAAGTGCATGTAAGTGCGTGTAAGCATGTGTAAGCATATGTAAGTACTTTTAAGTGCGTGTAAGTGCATGTAAGTGCGTCTAAGTGTGTGTAAGTACATATAAGTGCGTGTAAGTAGGTGTAAGTGTGTGTAAGTGTATGCAAGTGCATGCAAGTGCATGTAAGTGCGTGTAAGTACATATAAGTGCGTGTAAGTGCGTGTAAGTTCCTGTAAGTACGTATAAGTATGTGTATGTGTGTGTTAGTGTGTGTAAGTGTGTATACGAGAGTGTAAGTATGTGTAAGTGAGTGAAAGTGGGTGTAAGTGCGTGCAAGTGTGCCTAAGTGCGTACAAGTGTGTATAAGTGCGTCTAAGTGCGTGTAAGTGCGTGTAAGTATGTGTAAGTGCGTGTAAGTACGTGGAAGTGCATGTAAGTACATGTAAGTACGTGTAAGTGCGTGTAAGTGCGTGCCAGTGCGTACCAGTGCGTGCCACCGTGTGTAGGTTGGAATAAGTGCGGGTAAGTGCGTGTAAGTGCCTGTAAGAATATGTAAGTGCGTGTAAGGGTGTGTAAGTGTGTTTAAGTACGTGTATGTGCGTATAAAAGTGTGTATGTGCGTGTAAGTGCGTGTAAGTACGTGTAAGTGCGTATAATGGTGTGTAAGTGCCTTTAAGTGTGTGTAAGTTTGTATGAGTTTGTTTCTGTGCGTGTAAGTGCGTGTAAGTGCGTGTAAGTGCATGCAATTACGTGTAAGTGCGTGCAAGTGTGAGTAAGTGCGTGTAAGTGCATGGAAGTGCGTGTAAGTTTGTATAAGTGCGTATAAGTGCATGTACGTTCGTGTAAGTATGTGTACATGCATGTAAGTACGTGTAAGTGCGTGTACATGTGTGTAAGTATGTGTAAGTGTGTGTAAGTTTTTGTAAGTTTGTGTAAGTACGTGTAAGTGCGTGTAAGTGCGTACAATTTTGTGTCAGTGCGTGTAAGTGCGTGTAAGTGCGTGTAAGTGCATGTAAGTGCGTGTAAGTGCGTGTAAATTTGTGTAAGTACGTGTAAGTGGATGTAAGTGTGTGTAAGCGCGTGTAGGTACGTGTAAGTACGTGTAAGTTTGTGTAAGTGCGTGTAAGTATGTGTAAGTACGTGTAAGTGCGTGTAAGTGCGTGTAAGTGCGTGTAAGTGCGTGTAAGTGCGTATAAGTACGTGTAAATGTGAGTAAGTAGTTGCAAATGTGTGTAAGTACGTGTAAGTGTGTGTAAGTGTGTGTAAGAGCGTGTTAGCACGTGTAAGAATGTGTAATTGCGTGTAAGTGCGTGTAAGTATGTGTCAATGTGACTAAGTGCGTGTAAGTGCGTGTAAGTATGTGTAAGTGCGTGTAAGTACGTGGAAGTGCGTGTAAGTGCATGTACGTGCGTGTAAAACTGTGTAAGTGCGTGTAAGTACGTGTAAGTGCGTGTAACTGCATGTAAGTGTGTGAAAGTATGTGTAAGTACGTGTAAGTGCGTGTAAGTGCGTGTACATGTATGTAAGTGCGTGTAAGTGCGTGTAAGTTTGTGTTAGTTCTTGTAAGTGCGTGTAAGTATGTGTAAGTATGTGTAAGTGCGTGTACATGCGTCTGCGTTCTTGTCAGTGCGTGTAAGTGCATTTAAGTGCGTGTAAGTGCCCATATGGCTGCACACCAAGTCCTAGGATTCGTGAATATGATTCGTGAATCCGGATCCGGATTCAGATTCGGGGATCTGAATCCTTCATTAGGATTCAATTCGGGATTTGGGGATCTTTTTTGTACAAGTTTTAACTTTGAAAACATGGTTTTATGTGGCAAACAAGAGGAGTTTTACTTGGCATAACCTGTAGGATTCGGAAAAGATTCGTGAATCCTTAGGATTCGTGAATCCAGATTCGGATTCGTGAATCGAAGCCAGACTTGGATTCGGATTCGTTAATCCGAATCCAATCTTGGGGTTGGGAATCTTACCCGGTGTGCACCCTTAAGTGCCTGTAAGTATGTGTAAGTGCGTGTAAGTTCCGATAAGTTTATGTGAGTGCGTGTAAGTATGTGCAAGTGCGTGTAAGTACATGTAAGAGCATGTAAGTGCGTGTAGGTGAGTGTAAGTGCGTGTAAGTACGTGTAAGTGCGTGTAAGTGCGTGTAAGTGCGTGTAAGTGCGTGTAAGTGCGTGTAAGTGTGTGTAAGTGCGTGTAAGTACGTGTAAGTGTATGCAAGTACGTGCCACTGTGTGCTAGTGCGTACCAGTGCGTGTAAGTTCATGTACGTCCGTGTAAGTACATGTAAGTGTGTAAAAGTGCGTGTAAGTGTGTGTAAGGGCGTGTAAGTGCGTGTAAGTGCGTGTAAGTGCGTGTAAGTGCATGTAAGTACGTGTAAGTGCGTGTAAGTGCATGTAAGTGCATGTAAGTGCGTGTAAGTGTGTGTACGTGCATGTAAGTCCGTGTAAGTTTGTGTGAGTTCGTGTCAGTGCGTGTAAGTATGTGTAAGTGCATGTAAGTACGTGTAAGTGCGTGTAAGTGCGTGCAAGTGGGTGTAAGTACGTGTAGGTGCGTGTAAGTGCGTGTAATTGTGTGTACCTGTGTGTAAGTATGTGTAAGTTCGTGTATGTACGTGTAAGTGCGTGTAAGTGTATGTGAGTTTGTGTCAGTGCGTGTAAGTGCGTGTAAGTGCGTGTAAGTGCGTGTAAGTGCATGAAAGTGCGTGTAAGTTCATACAAGTACGTGTAAGTTCATGTAAGTGCGTGGAAGTGTGTGTAAGTTCGTATAAGTGTGTGTAAGTATGTGTAAGTCCGTGTAGGTGCGTACAAGTATGTGTAAGTGCGTGTACCTGTGTGTAAATGTGTGTAAGTGCATGTAAGTGCGTGTAAGCACGTGTAAGTATGTGTAAGTACGTGTAAGTACGTGTAAGTGCGTGTAAGTGCGTCTATGTGCGTGTAAGTACGTGTAAGTGCGTGTAAGTACGTGGAAGTGCGTGTAAGTGTATGCAAGTGCATGCAAGTGCATGTAAGTGCGTGTAAGTATGTATAAGTGCGTGTAAGTGCGTGTAAGTTCCTGTAAGTGCGTATACGTATGTGTATGTACGTGTTAGTATGCATAAGTGCGTGTAAGAGCGTGTAAGTGTGTGTAAGTGCGTGTAAGTGGGTGTAAGTGCGTGCAAGTGTGTCTAAGGGCGTACAAGTGTGTGTAAGTGCGTGTAAGTGCGTATAAGTGCGTGTAAGTATGTGTAAGTGGGTGTAAGTGCGTGGAAGTGTATGTAAGTACGTGTAAGTATGTGTAAGTGCGTGTAAGTGCATGCCAGTGCGTACCAGTGCCTGCCACCGTGTGTAAGTTCGTATAAGTGCGTGTAAATGTGTGTAAGTGCGTGTAAGTATGTGTAAGTGCGTGTAAGGGCGTGTAAGTGTGTGTAAGTACGTGTATGTGCATATAAGTGCGTGTATGTACGTGTAAGTGCGTGTAAGTACGTGTAAGTGCGTGTAAGTGTGTGTAAGTGCCTGTAATTGCGTGTAAGTTAGTATGAGTTTGTGTCAGTGCGTGTAAGTGCATGTAAGTGCATGTAAGTGCATGCAATTACATGTAAGTGCGTGCAAGTGTGAGAGTGTGCGTGTAAGTGCGTGGAAGTGCGTGTAAGTTTGTATAAGTGCGTGTAAGTACGTGTACGTTTTTGTAAGTATGTGTACATGCATGTAAGTACGTGTAAGTGCGTGTACAAGTGTGTAAGTGCGTGTAAGTGTGTATAAGTATGTGTAAGTTTGTGTAAGTATGTGTAAGTGCGTGTAAGTGTGTATAACTTTGTGTCTGTGCATGTAAGTGCGTATAAGTGTGTGTAAGTGCATGTAAGTGCGTGTAAGTACGTGTAAGTGCATGTAAATTCGTGTAAGTATGTGTAAGTGCGTGTAAGTGTGTTTAAGTGCGTGTAAGTGTGTTTAAGTGCGTGTAGGTACGTGTAAGTACGTGTAAGTTTGTGTAAGTGTGTGTAAGTATGTGTAAGTACGTGAAAGTACATGAAAGTGCGTGTAAGTACGTATAAGTGCATGTAAGTGCGTGTAAGTACGTGTAAGTGCGTGTAAGTGCATATAAGTATATGTAAATGTGTGTAAGTAGGTGTAAGTGTATGTAAGTATGTGTAAGTGTGTGTAAGTGTGTGTAAGTGCGTATTAGCACGTGTAAGTATGTGTAAGTGCGTGTAAGTGCGTGTAAGTATGTGTCAGTGTGTGTAAGTGCGTGTAAGTGCGTGTAAGTATGTGTAAGCTTGTGTAAGTATGTGTAAGTGCGTATAAGTGCGTGTAAGTGCGTGTAAGTGCGTGTAAGTGGATGTACGTGCGTGTAAGTTTGTGTAAGTGTGTGTAAGTACGTGTAAGTGTGTGTAAGTCTGTGTAAGTGTTTGTAAGTACATGTAAGTGCGTGTAAGTGTGGTACATGTATGTAAGTGCGTGTAAGTATGTGTAAGTCTGTGTTAGTTCGTATAAGTGCGAGTAAGTATGTGTAAGTGCGTGTAAGTGTGTGTAAGTGCATCTGAGTTTGTGTCAGTGCGTGCAAGTGCGTTTAAGTGCGTGTAATAGCCTGTAAGTACGTGTAAGTGCGTGTAAGTGCCTGTAAGTTTATGTAAGTGCGTGTAAATATGTATAAGTGCGTGTAAGTACATGTAAGAGCGTGTAAGTGCATGTAAGTGCGTGTAAGTGCGTGTAAGTTTGTGCAAGTGCGTGTAAGTGAGTGTAAGTGCGTGTAAGTACGTGTAAGTGCGTGTAAGTGCGTGTAAGTGCGTGTAAGTGCGTGTAAGTGCATGTAAGTGCGTGTAAGTGCATGTAAGTGCGTGTAAGTGCATATAAGTACGTGTAGGTGCGTGTAAGTACGTGTAAGTGTGTTTAAGTTTGTATAAGTGCGTGTAAGTATGTGTAAGTGCATGTAAGTGCGTGTAAGTGTGTGAAAGTACGTGTAAGTGTGTGTAAATGCGTGTAAGTTTGTATAAGCTCGTGTAAGTGTGTGTAAGTGTTTGTGAGTTTGTGTCAGTGTGTGTAAGTGCGTGTAAGTGCGTATATGTGTGTGTGAGTTTGTGTCAGTGCGTGAAAGTGCGTGTAAGTGCGTATAAGTGCGTGTAAGTGCTTGTGAGTTCCTGTAAGTGTGTGTAAGTGTGTGTAAGTACGTGTAAGTGCGTGTAAAATTGTGTATGTGCGTGTACGTACGTGTGCGGTTGTATAAGTGCGTGTAAGTGTGTATTAGTGCGTGTAAGTGCGTGAAAGTTCGTGTCAGTACGTGTAAGTGTGTGTAAGTGCGTATAAATGCGTGTAAGCGCGTGTAAGTGCATGTAAGTGCGTGTAAGTGCGTGTAAGTTTGTGTAAGTACATGTAAGTGCGTGTAAGTATGTGCAAGTACGTGTAGGTGCGTGTAAGTGCATGTAAGTGTGTTTAAGTTTGTATAAGTGTGTGTAAGTACGTATAAGTCCGTGTAAGTGCGTGTAAGTGTGTGTAAGTACGTGTAAGTGCGTGTAAATGCGTGTAAGTGTGTGTAAGAGCGTGTAAGTGTGTGTAAGTACGTGAAAGTGCATGTAAGTACGTGTAAGTATGTGTAAGTGCGTGTTAGTGCGTGTAAGTGTGTGTCAGAGCGATTAAGTGCGTGTAAGTGTATGTAAGTGCGTGTAAGTGCGTGTAAGTTTGTGTAAGTATGTGTAAGTGCGTGCAAGTATGTGTGAGTGCGTGTAAGTGCGTGTAAGTACGTGTAAGTGTGTGTAAGTTTATGTAAGTGCGTGTAAGTACATGTACGTTCATGTAAGTGTGTGGAAGTGCGTGTAAGTGCGTGTAAGTGCGTGTACGTGTGTGTAAGTGCGTGTAAGTTCGTGTAAGTTCGTGTAAGTTCGTGTAAGTGTGTGCAAGTGTGTGTAAGTGTGTGTAGGTGCGTGTAAGTGCGTGTACGTGCGTGTAAATGCGTGTAGGTACGTGTAAGTGCGTGGAAGTTTGTGCAAGTACGTGGAAGTACGTGTAAGTCCATGTAAGTGTGTACAAGTGCATGTAAGTGCGTGTATGTGTGTGTAAATGTATGTAAGTGTGTGTAAGTGTGTGTAAGTGTGTGTAAGTACGTGTAACTGCCTGTAAGTGTGTGTACGTGTGTGTAAGTCTGTGTATGTGTAAGTGCGTGTAAGTGCATGTGAGTGTGTGTCACTGCGTTTAAGTACGAGTAAGTTTGTGTAAGTGCGTGTAAGTGCGTGTAAGTTTGTGTGAGTGCGTGTAAGTGTGTATAAGTACGTGTAAGTGTGTGTAGGTGCGTGTAAGTGCGTGCAAGTGCGTGTACGTATGTGTAAGTTTGTATAAGTACATGTAAGTACGTGTAAGTACGTGTAAGTACGTGGAAGTGCGTGTAAGTGCGTGTAAGTGCGTGTAAGTGCGTATAAGTGCGTGTAAGTACGTGTAAGTTCGTGTAAGTGCGTGAAAGTGTGTGTAAGTGTGTGTAAGTGCGTCTAAGTGCATGTAAGTACGTGTAAGTACGTGTAAGTACGTGTAAGTGCGTGTAAGTATGTGCAAGTGCATGCAAGTGTATGTAAGTGCGTGTAAGTGTGTATAGATATGTGTAAGTGCGTTTAAGTTTGTGTAAGTGTCTATAAGTATGTGTAAGTACGTGTTAGTATGTGTAAGTGCGTGTAAGAGCGTATAAGTGTGTATACGTGCGTGTAAGTGTGTGTAAGTACGTGCAAGTGCGTGTAAGTGCGTGTAAGTGCGTGGAAGTACGTGTAAGTTTGTATAAGTGTGTGTAAGTGTGTGTAAGTGCGTGCCAGTGCGTACCAGTGCGTGTCAGTGTGTGTAAGTTTGTGTAAGTGCGTGTAAGTGCGTATAAGTGTGTGTAAGTGTTTGTAAGTGTGTGTAAGGGCGTGTAAGTGCGTGTAAGTATGTGTAAGTTTGTGTAGGTACATGTATGTGCGTGTAAGTACGTGTAAGTGCATGTAAGTGCGTGTAAGTTTGTGTAAGTGCATGTAAGTGCGTGTAAGTTTGTGTGAGTTCGTGTCAGTGTGTGTAAGTGCGTGCAAGTGCGTGTAAGTGCGTGCAAGTGCGTGTAAGTACGTGCAAGTGTGTGTAAGTGTGAGTATGTGTATTTAAGTATGTGGAAGTGCGTGTAAGTGCATGGAAGTAGGTGTAAGTTCGTATAAGTGCATGTAAGTGTGTGTATGTTTGTGTAAGTACATGTACGTGCATGTAAGTATGTGTAAGTGCGTGTACATGTGTGTAAGTGCGTGTAAGTGTGTGTACGTTTGTGTAAGTTTGTGTAAGTACGTGTAAGTACGTGTAAGTGCGTACACCTTTGTGTCAGTGCGTGTAAGTGCGTGTAAGTGCGTGTGAGTGCATGTAAATGCGTAAAAGTACGTGTAAGTTTGTGTGAGTGCGTGTAAGTACGTGTAAGTGTGTGTAAGTGGGTGTAGGTACGTGTAAGTGCGTACAAGTATGTGTAAGTTCGTGTAAGTACGTGTAAGTATGTGAAAGGGCGTGTAAGTACATGTAAGTGTGTATAAGTACGTATAAGTGCATGTAAATGCATGTAAGAGTGCATAAGTGCGTGTAAGTGCATGTAAGTGCGTATAAATGTGTGTAAGTGTGTGTAAGTGTGTGTAAGTATGTATAAGTGGATGTAAGTGCTTGTAAGTGCGTATAAGCACGTGTAATTATGTGAAAGTACGGGTAAGTGCGTGTAAGTGCGTGTGAGTGCAGGTAAGTACTTGTAAGTGCGTGTAAGTGAATGTAAGTATGTGTAAGTTCGTGTAAGTGCGTGTAAGTGCATGTACGTGCGTGTAAGTTTGTGTAAGTGTGTGTAAGTACATGTAAGTATGTGTAAGTGCGTGTAAGTGTGTGTAAGTCCGTGTAAGTGCATGTAAATGTGTGTATGTATGTGTAAGTATGTGTAAGTACGTGTAAGTGTGTGCAAGGGCATGTAAGTGCATGTAAGTGTGTGTAAGAGCGTATAAGTGTGTGTAAGTGTGTGTAAGTGGGTGTAAGTACGTGTAAGTGTGTGCAAGTGCGTGTAAGTTTGTGCAAGTGTGTATAAGTGCGTGTAAGTGCGTGTAAGTATGTGTAAGTGTGTTTAAGTCCGTGTAAGTGCATGGAGGTACGTGTAAGTATGTGTAAGTGCGTATATGTGTGTATAAGTGCGTGCCAGTATGTGCCAGTGTGTGTAAGTTTGTATAAGTGCATGTAAGTACGTGTAAGTGCATGTAAGTGTGTGTAAGTGCGTGTAAGGGTGTATAAGTGTGTGTAAGTACGTGTAAGTGCGTGTAAGTGCATTTATGTACGTGTAAGTGCGTGTAAGTACGTCTAAGTGTGTGTAAGTGTGTGCAAATGCGTGTAAGTGTGTGCCAGTGTGTGTAAGTACGTGTAAGTACATTTAAGTGCGTGGAAGTATGTGTGAGTGCATGGAAGTGCGTGTCATTTGTGTAAGTACGTGTAAGTGCGTGTACATTTGTGTAAGTGCGTGTACGTGCGTGTAAGTACGTGTAAGTGCGTGTACATGTGTGTAAGTGCGTGTAAGTATGTGTGAATGCGTGTAAGTTTGTGTCAGTACATGTAAAGGTGTGCAATTGCGTGTAAGTGCGTGTAAGTACGTGTAAGTGCGTGTACGTTCGTATAAGTGCGTGTAAGTGGGTGTAAGTGTGTGTAACTGCATGTAGGTGTGTGTAAGTGCGTGTAAGTACGTGTAAGTTCATGTACGTGCGTGTATGTACGTGTAAGTGCCTATAAGTGCGTGTAAGTATGTATGTGTGCATGGAAATGTGTGTAAGTGTGTGTAAGTGCGTGCAAGTGTGTGTAAGTGCGTGGAAGTGCGTGTATGTACATATAAGTGTGTGTAAGTGCTTGTGAGTCCGTATAAGTGCATGTAAGTGCATGTAAGTGCGCGTAATATTATACAAGTGGGTGTAAGTACGTGTACATACGTGTACGTGCGTAAAAGTGCGTGTAAGTGCGTGTAAGTGCGTGTACGTTTGTGTCAATGCATGTAAGTGTGTGTAAGTTCGTGTACGTGCGTGTTAGTGCGCGTAAGTACGTGTAAGTGCGTGTAAGTGTGTGTAAGTGCGTGTAAGTACGTGTAGGTGCGTGTAAGTACGTGTAAGTGGGTGTAATTGCGTGTAAGTACGTGTAAGTGCGTGTAAGTTTGTGTAAGTACGTGTAAGTGCATGTACGTTTGTGTAAGTGTGTGTAAGTACATGTTCGTGTGTGTATGTGCGTGTAAGTTTGTATAAGTTCATGTAAGTGCGTGTAAGTGTGTGTAACTTTGTGTAAGTGCGTGTAAGTGTGTGTGAGTTTGTGTCAGTGCGTGTAAGTGTGTATAAGTGTGTGTAAGTGTGTGTGAGTGTGTGTAAGTGCCTGTAAGTCCGTGCCAGTGCGTTTAAGTGTGTGTAAGTGTGTGTAAGTGCATGTATGTGTGTGTAGGTGCCTTTAAGTGCGTGTAAGTTTGTGTAAGTGCGTGTAAGTCTGTGTAAGTGCGTACAAATATGTGTAAGTAAGTGTATGTGTGTGTATATGTGTGTTAGTGCGTGTAAGTGTGTTTAATTATGTGTAAGTGCATGCAAGTGCGTGTAAGTATGTGTAAGTGCGTATAAGTACGTGTAAGTGTGTGTAAGTGTGTGTAAGTGTGTGTAAGTTCGTGTAAGTGCATGTAAGTATGTGTTAGTGTGTGTTAGTGTGTGTAAGTGGGTGTAAGTACACGTAAGTGTGTGTAAGTGCGTGTAAGTACGTATAAGTTCATGTAAGTGTATGTAAGTGCGTGTAAGTGTGTGTAAGTATGTGTAAGTGTGTGTAAGTGCGTGTAAGTGCATGTAAGTGCCTGTAAGTATGTGTAAGTGCGTGTAAGTGTGTGCCAGTGCGTGCTAGTGCGTGAAAGTGTGTGTAAGTTCATATAAGTATGTGTAAGTGCGTGTTAGTGTGTGTAAGTGCGTGTAAGTATGTGTAAGTGTGTGTAAGTACGTGTACGTTTGTGTAAGTGCGTATAAGTGCGTATAAGTGCGTGTAAGTGCGTGTAAGTGCGTGTAAGTGCGTGTAAGTTTGTGTAAGTGTGTGTAAGTGCGTGTACATTTGTGTAAGTGTATGTAATTGTGTGTAAGTACGTGTAAGTGCGTATATGTGTATGTAAGTGCGTGTAAGTGCGTGTGAGTTCGTGTCAGTGTGTGTAAGTGCGTGTAAGTGCGTGTAAGTGTGTGTAAGTGCATGTAAGTGTGTGTAAGTGCGTATAAGTGCTTGTGAGTGCATGTAAGTGCGTGTAAGTGTGTGTAAGTGCGTGTAAGTTTGTATAAGTGCGTGTAAGTGCGTGTACATTTGTGTAAGTGTATGTAAGTACGTGTAACTGTGTGTAAGTGCATGTAAGTTTGGTAAGTGCGTGTAAGTGCATGTAAGTAGTGCAATTATGTGTAAGTGCATGTAAGTGTGTATAAGTGCGTATAAGTGTGTGTGAGTGCGTGTAAGTGTGTCTATGTGCGAGCAAGTGTGTGTAAGTATGTGTAAGTTCATGTAAGTGCGTATTAGTTTGTGTAAGTGCGTGTAAGTGCGTGTAAGTGCATGTAAGTGCATGTAAGTGCGTGTAAGTGTGTGTAAGAGCGTGTAAGTGTGTGTAAGTTTGTGTAAGTGCGTGTAAATGCGTGTACGTACATGTAAGTGTGTATAAGTGTGTGTAAGTGCGTGTACGTGCGTATAAGTTCGTGTAAGTGTGTGTTGGTGCGTGTAAGTGCGTGTAAGTGCGTATAAGTAGGTGACAGTGTGTAAAAGTGCGTATAAGTGCATGTAAGTACGTGTAAGCAAGTGTAAGTGCATTTAAGTGCGTGTAAGTGTGTGTGAAGTATGTATAAGTGCGTGTAAGTGCATGTAAGTGTGTGTAAGTGCGCGTAGGTACGTGTAAGTGTGTGCAAGTACATGCAAGTGCGTCTAAGTACGTGTAAGTCCGTGTAAGTACGTGTAAGTGCATGTAACTTCATGTAAGTGCGTGTAAGTATGTGCAAGTGTATGTTAGTGCATGTAAGTGTGTGTACGTACGTGTAAGTGTGAGTAAGTGCATGTAAGTGCGTGTAAGTGCGTGTAAGTACGTGCCAGTGTGTGCCACTGTGTGCCAGTACGTATAAGTTTGTGTAAGTGCATGTAAGTGCGTGTAAGTGCGTATAAGTGCGTGTAAGTGTGTGTAAGGGCGTGTAAGTGCGTGTAAGTGGGTGTAAGTGTATGTAAGTGCGTGTAAGTGCGTGTAAGTATGTGTAAGTGTGTGTCCGTGCGTGTAAGTGCGCGTAAGTGTATGTAGGAGCGGAATGGGCACGTCGGTGTGTTGTATTTCCACGGAGGGAGGAGGGTAGGGGGTGTGGGAGGGAGGACGGAGGTGCGCGCATGGCAATGGTTTGGGGACCGGGAAGCACAGGCGGTGTCGAGGAGGGGTGGGGTGGGGTGGCAGTAGCGACGTGCGAATGCGACGGATAAGAGGCGGTTGGGCACTGTGGAGGCTTGTCGTGTTAGTGGCGCGCAGAGTGGTGGGATTAACGAGAGGTGACGGGGACAAGGCTACGGAGACGAGGCGTGCGGTGCGTGCGTGGGATGGCGAGCGGGACGGTACGACTCGTGAAAGGAGGGGTGCGGGAGCTTGGGTTGGTACGACTTGTGTGGTGGAAAAGAGGGGTGCGGGCACTTGGGTTGGTACGACCCGTGGGGCTAGAAAGAGGCGCGGGGGTGCCTGGGTCAGCACGAGTCGTGGGTTGGGAAAGAGGCGTGCGTGCGCTTGGGGTTGGTACGACCCGGGAGGTTGGAAAGAGGCAAGGGGGTGCCTGGGTTGATACGACACGTGGGGAGGGAAAGAGGTGTGTGTGCGCTTTGGTTGGTACGTGCGGATGGGCGTGGAATGGGTGAGTGATGCCTGGATGTGTGTCTTGTGCAGGCAGCGGAGTGTGCAACTACCAATTATGTGAATCAATAGTTCCTCTCGTACTAAGTTGAATTACTGTTGCGGCAACTAACAATTATGTGAATCAATAGTTCCTCTCGTACTAACTTGAATTACTGTTATGGCACCAGATAATCTGTACGGTAAAACTAACCTGTCTTACGACGGTCTAAACCCGGCTCACGTTCCCTATTGGTGGGTGAACAATCCAAGACTTGGTGAATTCTGCTTCACAATGATAGGAAGACCCGACATCGAAGGATCAAAAAGCAACGTCGCTATGAACGCTTGGCTGCCACAAGCCAGTTATCCCTGTGGTAACTTTTCCGACAGCTCTAGCTTCAAATTCCGGAAGACTAAAGGATCGATAGTCCATGCTTTCACAGTTTGTATTCATACTGAATATCAAAATCAAATGAGCTTTTACCCTTTTGTTACTTTTTCGGAGTCACATTTCGGGTCGGCAGAAATTCCCGTCCCTTAGTCTCGGAGACTAAGGGACGGGCGTGTGGGAGGGTGGAAGTAGGGCGGAAGTAGGGCGCAAGTAGGGCGCAAGTAGGGCGCAAGTAGGGCAGAAGTAGGGTGCAAGTAGGGTACAAGTAGGGCGCAAGTAGGGCTCAAGTAGGGCGCAAGTAGGGCGCAACTAGGGCGCAACTAGGGCGCACCTATGGCGTAAGTAGGGCGCAAGTAGGGCGCAAGTAGGGTGCAAGTAGGGTGTAAGTAAGGCACAGGTATGGCGCAAGTAAGGCGCAAGTAAGGTGCAAGTAGGGCAAAAGTAGGGCGCAAGTAGGGCGCAAGTAGGGCGCAAGTAGGGCGCAAGTAAGGCGTAAGTAGGGCGTAAGTAAAGCGCAAGTAGGGCACAAGTAGGGCGCAAGTAGGGCGCAACTAAGGCCCAAATAGGGCGCAAGTAAGGCGCAAGTAAGGCGCAAGTAGGGCGCAAATAGGGCGCAAGTAAGGCGCAAGTAGGGCGCAAGTAGTGCGCAAGTAGGGTGCAAGTAGGGCGCAAGTAGGGCGCAAGTAGGGCGCAAGTAGGGCGCAATTAGGGCGCAAGTAGAGTGCAACTAGTGCAACTATGGTGCAACTAGGGCACAAGTGGAGCGCAACTGGGGGGCAATTAGGGCACATGTGACGCCCAACTAGGGCGCAACTAGGGCATAGCTGGTGCCCAACTAGGGCGCAAGTAGGGCTCAACTATGGCGCAAGTAGGGCGCACGTAGGGTGCAACTAGAACGCAAGTAGGGTGCAAATAGGGCGCAAGTAGGGTGCAAGTAGGGCACACCCCCCAACAATGGCGGACAAGCAGGCGCCGGCACTCCGCGACATGGTGAGGTAGGCTCTGCTGCTGCGGAGGACAGGCATAGTGGCGCAATGGCTCTGCTGGTGGTGATTCTTTGCATTTTCTGCTGCCTTCCTCTTGCCACATGCCACATGTCACCGCAGAGTGCCCTTTCTTGATATTCTTGTAGAATAGGGAAGTTATTTCATAGGTGTCAAGAACGGTTATTTCTTCTTTGTCACATGCACACATTTGCAGGTGACCATCGCACTCACATGCATTGGCGCGCATGTGCACATGAGCGGTAGTTTCAACGGCTGGCATGCGCCTGTGCCTCTCTCACGGGATCTGAACGACGAGGAGGACGTTGACGGCAGCGGCACCCAAACGGATGACGTGGAAAGCAACTGGTCTGCGATACTGTGGCTCCATCCAGGCTCGTATGAGGTGTGTGCGCTCTACGGGCTGTGATGTACAGAACACCTCATCATAGCTGCGTGCGTTTGCTTGCAAAGGGAAATGGCTGCTAACACCGCTGCAGTGTTGCACCATGACCGGCCGCCCTGCCTTCCCTTGCCCCTCTCCTTGGTGCGAGGCTGTTTTTGCAGCCAGAAACCGGCGCTTGCTTTTGCTTGTGAAAAATAAGAGTCTTCATCCTTGAAGGTGAATGTGTGTGTGTGTGGTGTCGTGTGGTGTGGTGTGATGTGGTGGTGGTTGTCG
>SZWC01008399.1:27869-32473 GCA_023375785.1 Penium margaritaceum | reverse complement strand
GGGCGCAAGTAGGGCGCAAGTAGGGCGCAAGTAGGGCGCAAATAGGGCGCAAGTAGGGCGCAAGTAGGGCGCAAGTAGGGCGCAAGTAGGGCGCTATTAGGGCGCAAGTAGGGCGCGAGTAGGGCGCAAGTAGGGCGCAAGTAGGGCACAAGTAGCGCGTAAGTAGGGCGCAAGTAAGGTGCAAGTAGGGCGCAAGTAGGACGCAAGTAGGACGCAAGTAGGGCGCAAGTAGGGCGGAAGTAGGGCGCAAGTAGGGCGAATGTAGGGTGGAAGTAGGGCGCAAGTAGGACAGATAGGTTGCAAGTAGGGCGCAAGCAAGACGCAAGTGAGTAGGGCACAACTGGGGCTCAAGTAGGACGCAACGAGGGTGCAAGTAGGGCGCAAGTGCGCACGTGTCCTACTTTCGGCTCCCTAGTCTTGGAGAGGAATCGGGTGTGCCTTTGGGAGATAAAAATGGGTATGACACCAGGACTTCCCGAGAGGTCACCCATCCTAGTACCAATCTGGCCCATGGGCGCTTATCTGCGGAGTTCGAATGGGATCCGGAGTAGTAGCCCAGGTATGATCGTACCACGCTTTGAAAGGGATGGGCCGATACTGTGACACGTGCGTGAGCGGGCACGGCGATGCAACGTGAAGGAGCAAAATGGGCACGTCGATGCGTTGTATTTCCGCACGGGGAGGAGGGGAGGGGGTGTGGGAGGGAGGACGGAGGCGCGCGCATGGCAATGGTTTGGGGACCGGGCAGCACGGGCGGTGTCAAGGAGGGGTGGGGTGGGGTGGCGGTAGCGACGTGCGAATGCAATGGATGAGAGGCGGTCGGGCATTGTGGAGGTTTGTTGTGTTAGTGGCGTGCAGAGTGGTGGGATTAACGAGAGGCGACGGGGATGAGGCTACGAAGACGAGGCGTGCAGTGCGTGCGTGGGATGGTGAGCGGGACGGTACGACTCGTGGGGTGGAAACCAGGGGTGCGGAGTTTGGGTTGGTACGACTCGTGGGGTGGAAAAAAAGGGTGCGGGTGCTTGGGTTGGTTCGACCCGTGGGGCTGGAAAGAGGCGCGAGGGTGCCCGGGTCGGCATGAGTCCTGGGGTGGGAAAGAGGCGTGCGTGCGCTAGGGGTTGGTACAACCCGTGGGGTTGGAAAGAGGCGCGGGGGTGCCTGGGTTGGTACGACGCGTGGGGAGGGGAAGAGGCATGCGTGCGCTTGGGTTGGTATGTGCGGGTGGGCGTGGAACGGGTGGACGATGCGTGGGTGTGCATCTTCTGCAGGCAGCGGAGTGCGTTGGTGTGCGACGGCGGTGCGTGGCCGGGTTTGCGGGCTGTTGATGCAGTGGAATGGGTTGAAACGAGAGCGGGAGTCGAACCCGCATGCGTTCCCAAGAGCGAACATCTCGTTAGGGGGGAGGGGAGGGGAGGGGAGGGGAGGGGAGTTCCCGGAGGAACAAATTGGTAGAACAGAGGCTGAACCTCGGTGGATCATAGCAGCAAGGCTACTCTGCCACTTACAGTACCCTGTTCTGGTTTAAGTCGTCTGCAAATGATTTATCTCCCCGAACATTCGGAATTGGTCCAGACGAATAACGACCTATGCTCTCGGAGGCACACAGGCGCCCCTATTTCGAGTCTGGTAACACATGGGGAGGTAAAAAGTGCCGCTTCCAGCATGGATTCTGACTTAGAGGCATTCAGTCATAATCCTACACATGGTAGCTTCGTGCCACTGGCTTTTCAGCCAAGCGCAATTACCAGTTATGTGAATCAACGGTTCATCTTGTACTAAGTTGAATAACTGTTGCGGCACCATATCGTCAGTAGGGTAAAACTAACCTGTCTCACGGCGGTCTAAACCCAGCTCACATTCCCTATTGGTGCGTGAACAATCCAACACTTGGTGAATTCTGCTTCACAATGATAGGAAGAGCCGACATCGAAGGATCAAAAAGCAACGTCGATATGAACGCTTGGCTGCCACAAGCCTGTTATCCCTGTGGTAACTTTTCTGACACCTCTAGCTTCAAATTCCGAAAGACTAAAGGATCGATAGGCCATGCGTTCACAGTTTGTATTCGTACTAAACATCAAAATCAAATTAGCTTTTACCCTTTTGTTACTTGTTTGGAGTCACATTTCGGGTCGGCGGAAATTCCCGCCCCCTAGTCTCGGAGACTTTCGAGACGCGTGCCCGGAGGTCCTTCGTTGTATGCTTCAGGGCGCATGGGTTGGAGTTTTCGAGCGGGAGTTGGGTCATCGATGTCGGCACGGGCGTGCGTCGTGCGTATGGATGAGATTTCTCGATTTCGGGTTGGCGGAAATTCCCGCCCCTTAGTCTCGGAGGCTCCCGAGATGCGTGCCCAGAGGCCCTACGTCGTATGCTCTAGGGTGCCTGGGCAGGAGATTTCGAGCGCCAGCTGGGTCACCGATGTCGGCACGGGCGTGCAACGTGCGTATGAATGATTTTTCTCCATTTCGGGTCGGCGGAAATTCCCGCCCCTTAGTCTCGGAGGCTCCCCAGACGCGTGCCAGGAGGCGCTACGTCGCATGCTCCAGGGCGCGTGGGTTGGAATATTCGAGCGGGAGATGAGTCATCGATTTCCGTACGGGCGTGCGACGTGCGCATGGATTAGTTTTCTCGATGTCGGGTCGGCAGAAATTCCCGCCCCTTAGTCTCGGAGGCTCCCGAGACGCGTGCCCGGAGGCGCTATGTCGTCTACTCCAGGGCGCGTGGGCTGGAATTTTCAAGCGGGAGTTGGGTCACCGATGTCGGTACGGGCGTGCGACGTGCGTATAGAAGAGTTTTCTCGAATTCGGGTCGGCAGAAATTCCCGCCCCTTGGTCTCGGAGGCTCCCGAGACGTGTGCCCGGAGGCGCTACGTCGTATGCTCCAGGGCGCGTGGGCTGGAATTTTCAAGCGGGAGTTGGGTCACCGATGTCGGTACGGGCGTGCGACGTGCGTATAGAAGAGTTTTCTCGAATTCGGGTCGGCAGAAATTCCCGCCCCTTGGTCTCGGAGGCTCCCGAGACGTGTGCCCGGAGGCGCTACGTCGTATGCTCCAGGGCGCTTGGGCTGGAATTTTTGAGCAGGAGATGGGTCACCGATGTCGGTACGGGCGTGCAACGTGCGTATGGATGAGTTTTCTTGATGTCAGGTCGGCAGAACTTCCCGCCCCTTAGTCTCGGAGGCTCCCGAGACGCGTGCCCGGAGGCACTACGTCGTATGCTCCTGGGCGCGTGGGCTGGAATTTTCGAGCGGGAGTTGGGTGATCGATGTCGGCATGGGCGTGCGGCAAGGTAAAAGTAGGGCGGAAGTAGGGCACAAGTAGGGCGGAAGTAGGGCGGAAGTAGGGTGCAAGTAAGGCACAAGTAGGGTGCAAGTAGGGTGCAAGTAGGGCAAAAGTACGGTGCAAGTAGGGCGCAAGTAGGGCGCAAATAGGGTGCAAGTAGGGCGGATGTAGGGTGCAAGTAGGGCAAAAGTAGGGCGCAAGTTGGGCGCAAGTAGGGCGCAAATACGGCGCAAGTAGGGCGCAAGTAGGGCGCAAGTAGGGCACAAATAGGGCGCAAGTAGGGCGCAAGTAGGGCGGAAGTAGGGCGCAAGTAGGGCGGAAGTAGGGCGCAAGTAGGGCGGAAGTAGGGCGCAAGTAGGGCGGAAGTAGGGCGCAAGTAGGGCGGAAGTAGGGCGCAAGTAGGGCGGAAGTAGGGCGCAAGTAGGGCGGAAGTAGGGCGCAAGTAGGGCGGAAGTAGGGCGCAAGTAGGGCGGAAGTAGGGCGCAAGTAGGGCGGAAGTAGGGCGCAAGTAGGGCGGAAGTAGGGCGCAAGTAGGGCGGAAGTAGGGCGCAAGTAGGGCGGAAGTAGGGCGCAAGTAGGGCGGAAGTAGGGCGCAAGTAGGGCGGAAGTAGGGCGCAAGTAGGGCGGAAGTAGGGCGCAAGTAGGGCGGAAGTAGGGCGCAAGTAGGGCGGAAGTAGGGCGCAAGTAGGGCGGAAGTAGGGCGCAAGTAGGGCGGAAGTAGGGCGCAAGTAGGGCGGAAGTAGGGCGCAAGTAGGGCGGAAGTAGGGCGCAAGTAGGGCGGAAGTAGGGCGCAAGTAGGGCGGAAGTAGGGCGCAAGTAGGGCGGAAGTAGGGCGCAAGTAGGGCGGAAGTAGGGCGCAAGTAGGGCGGAAGTAGGGCGCAAGTAGGGCGGAAGTAGGGCGCAAGTAGGGCGGAAGTAGGGCGCAAGTAGGGCGGAAGTAGGGCGCAAGTAGGGCATAAGGAGGGCGCAAGTAGGGCGCAAGGAGGGCGCAAGTAGGACGCAAGTAGGGCACAAGTAGAGTGCAAGTAGGGCGCAAGTTGGGCGCACGTAGGGCACAAGTAGGGCGCAAGTAGGGTGCAAGTAGGGCGCAAGTAGGGCGCAAGTAGGGCGCATGTAGGACAGATAGGTCGCAAGTAGGGCGCAAGCAGGACGCAAGTAAGTAGGGCAGAACTGGAGTTCAAGTAGGACGCAACAAGGGTGCAAGTAGGGCGCAAGTGAGCCATTCGCGTCCTTGTTTCGGCTCCCAAGTCTCCGAGAGGAATCGGGCGTGCCTTTGGGAGATAAAAATGGGTACGACACCAGGACTTCCCGGGATGTCACCCAT
>SZWC01008399.1:20369-22869 GCA_023375785.1 Penium margaritaceum | reverse complement strand
AGTCCTTCACAAAGCGTCGGTAGTAACTGGTGATGCCGATGAACGAGCGCACCTGCGTTCTTGTACTTGGAGGTGTGATGCGTGTTATTGCCTCCACCTTCTTTGGGTCTGGCTGGACCTCTTCACTTGAGATGATGTGGCCCAGGTATGCCACATCCTGTGCCCCCAGCAGGCACTTGCTCGGCTTCAGCACCAAGCCTGAGTTGATGACTTTGGCCAAATCCACCCGTAGATGCTCAATGTGTTCCTCCCATGTGGATGAGAACACCACAATGTCGTCAAGGTATGGCACTACAAAGTTCACATATCGGAAGACGCGATCGATCAGCCTCTGGAAGGCTGCAGGCGCATTCTTAAGACCAAAGGGTAGCCGCATGAACTCGTACAGACCATTGTGCGTCACAAACGTTGTCTTTGGGACTGACTCTGCGTCGAGCCGTATGGCTTGATATGCTGCCTTGGCGTCCAGCGTACTGAAAAACGTTGCCTTGCCGAATCTGTTGAAGATGTCGTCAATGCGAGGAAGAGGCTAGCGATCTCCTTCAGTCACCCTGTTCAGCTCCGTATAGTCGATGCACACCCTTGTTCCTCCATCTTTCTTGGGCACCATGATGACTGGGAATGCCCAAGCGCTGCTGCTCTCCTGGATTACTCCCATGTCTTGGAGTTCTCTCATCTCCTTATCCAGCACCGCCTTTTCCTTTGGGAAAAGACGGTACGGATTTCGTGTGATAGGGCGACTGTTGCCGGTGTCAATGTGGAAAGGGATTCCACTGTCATCGTCCTCGTGGGGACGATGCACCCATGCGTCCTAGAAATCTTCCACAAGATCATGAAGCACCTTTTGTTGTTCAGGACTCAACCACTCGTTCAGTGGTACACACTTGCTCATGGGTTCCTCTGTCGTGCCTTCCTGTTCCTCTGGTACCCACCAACCGAGTGAGTTCGGTACCCCCCCGGCTAAGAGCGGTGTCGGCTTGGTACTGGAAGGGACCTCATTGTTGCCGCGTTCCTCCCCTCCTAGCGCAGACCCCCGCTGCTCCAGTTCCATTCTGTAGCTTCCGATTCATGACGGGGAAAACGAACCCATGTGTAGTGAGTCTGATCATCAATGAGGACGAGGAAGTACTGCTTCACTGACAATAAGGGAGTTTTGGTGTAGCAGAGGTCCATGTGAATCAGCTCTAACTTTGTTGTAGGTCTGGCAGGAGGATGGCTGACAAAAGAGTCCTGACATTGCTAGCCAGCCAGGCAACACTCACAGATGCTTCCACTTACACGCACTTACACGTACTCACGCGCACTTACACATACTCACACACACATACACGCATTTACACGCACCTACAAAAACTTACACGCACTTACACGCACTTACACACACTTACACGCACATACACGCACTGACACAAACACATACGCACTTATACGCACTTACACGAACTTACACGCACTTACACAAACTTACACGAACTCACACGAACTTACACGCAATTACACGCACTTACACGCACTTACACGCACTTACTCGCACTTACACGTACTTACATACACTTATACACTCTTACACACACTGACACAAACTCACACGCACTTACACGCACCTACACAAACTTATACACACTTACACGCACTTACACGCACTTACACAAACTTACACAAACTTACACACACACATACACACTTATACACACTTACACGTACGTACATGCACTTACACTCACTCACATGTACTTACACACACTTACACACACTTGCATGCACTTGCACACACTTACACGCACTTACACGCACTTACACATTCTTACGCGCACTTACACGTACTTACACACACTTACCCGCACGTACACGCACTTACACGCACTTTCACGTACAAACACGCACTTACAGGTACTTACATGTACTTACACAAACTTAAACGCACTTACACGCACTTACACACACTTACACGTAGTTACACGTACTTACATGCACTTACATGCACTTATAGACACTTACACAAACGTATACGCACTTATACACACTTACACGCACTTATATGCACTTGCACATACTTACACGCACTTACATGCACTCACACGCACTAACTCGCGTTTACATGCACTTACATGCACTTACACGCAATTACACAATCTTACACGCACTTGCGCCCTACTTGTGCCCTACTTGCGCCCTACTTGTGCCCTACTTGTTCCCTACTTACGCCCTACTTGCGTCCTACTTGCGCCCTACTTGCGCCCTACATGTGCCCTACTTGCGCCCTACTTGCGCCCTACTTGCACCCTACTTGCACCCTACTTGCGCCCAACTAGCGCCCTACTTGCGCCCAACTTGCGCCATACTTGCGCCCTACTTGTGTCCTACTTGCGCCCTACTTGCGCCCTATTTGCGCCCTACTTGCGCCCTACTTGCGCCCTATTTGCGTCCTACTTGCGCCCTACTTGCGCCCTACTTGTGCCCTACTTGCGCCCTACTTGCGCCCTACTTGCGCCCTACTCGC
>SZWC01008399.1:0-19326 GCA_023375785.1 Penium margaritaceum | reverse complement strand
ACTTGCGCCCTACTCGCGCCCTACTTGCGCCCTACTTGCGCCCTACTTGCACCCTACTTGCGCCCTACTTGCGCCCTGCTTGCGCCCTACTTGCGCCCTACTTGCGCCCTACTTGCGCCCTACTTGCGCCCTACTTGCGCCCTACTTGCGCCCTACTTGTGCCCTACTTGTGCCCTACTTGCGCTGTACTTGCGCCCTACTTGCGCCCTACTTCCGCCCTACTTGCGCCCTACTTCCGCCCTACTTCCACCCTGCCGGACGCCCGTGCCGACATCGATCTGCCAGCTCCCGCTCAATAATTCCAGCCCACGCGCCCTGAAGCATACGACGTAGCGCCTCCGGGCACGCGTCTCGGGAGCCTCCGAGTCTAAGGGGCGGGAATTTCCGCTGACCCGAAATCAAGAAAACTCATCCATACGCACGTCGCAAACCCGTACCGACATCGGTGACCCAACTCCCACTCGAAAATTCCAGCCCACGCGCCCTGGAGCATACGACGTAGCGCCTTCGGACATGCATCTCGGGAGCCTCCGAGACTAAGGGTCCACAATTTCCGCCAACCCGAAATCAAGAAAACTCATCCATACGCAAGTTGCATGCCCGTTTTGACATCCGTGATCCAACTCCCGCTCAAAAATTCCAGCCCACGCGCCCTGGAGCATACGACGTAGAGCCTTCGGGCACGCATCTCGGGAGCCTCCGAGACTAAGGGGCGGGAATTTATGCTGACCCCAAATGGAGAAAACTCATCCATACGCACGTCGTACACCGGTGCCGACATCGGTGACCCAAGTCCCGCTCCGAAATTCCAGCCAACCCACCCTGGAGCATATGACGTTGCGCCTCCGGGCACGCGTCTCGGGAGCCTCCGAGACGAAGGGGCGGGAATTTCCGCTGACCTGAAATTAAGAAAACTCATCCATAAGCATGTCGCACACGCGTGCCGACATCGATGATCCAACTCCCGCTCGAAATTCCAACCCATGCGCCCTGGAGCATACGACACAGGACGTTCGGGCACGCGTCTGGAGAGTCTCCGAGACTGACGGGCGCCAATTTCCGCCGACCCGTAATGTGAATCCGAACAAGTAACAAAAGGGTAAAAGCCCATTTTGTTTTGATTTTCAGTACGAATACAAACTGTGAAAGCATGGCCTATCGCTCCTTTAGTCTTTCGGAATTTGAAGCTAGAGGTGTCAGAAAATTTACCACAGGGATAACTAGCTTGTCGCAACCAAGCGTTCATAGCGACGTTGCTTTTTGATCCTTCGATGTCGGCTCTTCCTATCATTGTGAAGCAGACTTCACCAAGTGTTGGATTGTTCACCCACCAATAGGGAACGTGAGCTGGGTTTAGACCATCGTGAGACAGGTTAGTTTTACCCTATTGATGGTCTGGTGCCGCAACAATAATTCAACTTAGTACAAGAGGAACCGTTGATTCACATAATTGGTAGTCGCGCTTGGCTGAAAAGCCAGTGGCGCGAAGCTACCATGTGTAGGATTATGACTGAATGCCTCAAAGTCAGAATCCATGCTAGAAGTGGCACTTTTAACCTCCCCGGGTGTTACCCGACTCGAAATAGGGGTGCCTGCGTGCCTCTGAGAGCATATGTCGTGATTCGTCTGGACCAATTCCGAATGTTCGGGGAGATAAATCATTTGCAGACGACTTGAACCAGAACGGGATGCTGTAAGTGGCAGAGTAGCCTTGCTGCTACGATCCACTGATGTTCAGCCTCTGTTCTATCGATTTGTTCCTGCGGGAACTCCCCTCCCCTCCCCTCCCCTCCCCTCCTCCCTAACGAGATGTTCGCTCTTGGGAACGCATGCGGGCTCGACTCCCGCTTTCGTTTCAACCCATTCCACTGCATCAAAAGCGCGCAAACCCGGCCACGCACCGCCGTCGCACACAAACGCACTCCGCTGCGTGCAGAAGACGCACACCCATGCATCGCCCACCTGTTCCACGCCCACCCGCACGTACCAACCCAAGCGCACGCACGCCTCTTTCCCTCCCCACGCGTCGTACCAACCCAGGCACCCCCATGCCTCTTTCCAACCCGACGGGTCGTATGAACCCCAAGCGCACGCACGCCTCTTTCCCACCCACGACTCGTGCCAACCCGGGTACCGCCACGCCTCTTTCCAGCCCCACGGGTCATACCAAACCAAGCGCCCGCACCCTCTTTTCCACCCAAGGAGTCGTACCAACCCAAGCTCCCACACCCCTCCTTTCCACCCCCCGAGTTGTACCGTCCCGCTCGCCATCGCACAAACGCACCGCACGCCTCGTTTCCGTAGCCTTGTCCTCGTCGCCTCTTGTTAATCCCACCACTCTGCACGCCACTAACAAGACAAGCCTCCACAATGCCCGACCGCCTCTCATCCGTCGCATTCGCACGTCGCTACCGCCGCCCCACCCCACCCTACCTCGACACTGCCCGTGCTGCCCGCTCCCCAAACCATTGCAATGCGTGCACCTCCGTCCTCCCTCCCACACCCCCTCCCCTCCTCCCCGTGTTAAAATACAACGCATCGATGTACCCATTCCGCTCCTTCACGCTGCATCGCCATGCCCGCTCAAGCACATGTCATATTATCGGCTCATCCCTTTCAAAGCATGGTACGATCATACCTGGGCTACTACTCCGGATCCCATTCGAACTCTGCAGATAAGCACCCATGGGCCACAATAGTACTGGGATGGGTGACCTCCCGGGAAGTCCTGGTGTCGTACCCATTTTTATCTCCCAAAGGCACACCCGATTCCTCTCCGAGACAAGGGAGCCAAAACTAGGACGCAAATGGCGCAGTTGTGCCCTACTTGCACACTCGTTACGTCCTACTTGAGCCCCAGTTTTTCCCTACTTACCTGCACCCTGCTTGCGCGCTACTTGCGACCTATCTGTCCTACTTGTGCCGTACTTGCGCCATACTTGCGCCCTACTTGCACCCTACTGGCATCCTACGTGCGTCCTAATTGCACCCTACTTGCGCCCTACTTGCGCCCTACTTGCGCCCTACTTGTGCCCTACTTGCGCCCTACTTGCGCCCTACTTGTGCCCTACTTGCGCCCTACTTACGCCCTACTTGCACCCTACTTGCACCCTACTTGCGCCCTCATTGCGCCCTCCTTGCACCCTACTTGCGCCCTCATTGCGCCCTCCTTGCACCCTACTTGCGCCCTCATTGCGCCCTCCTTGCACCCTACTTGCGCCCTCATTGCGCCCTCCTTGCACCCTACTTGCGCCCTCATTGCGCCCTCCTTGCACCCTACTTGCGCCCTCATTGCGCCCTCCTTGCACCCTACTTGCGCCCTCATTGCGCCCTCCTTGCACCCTACTTGCGCCCTCATTGCGCCCTCCTTGCACCCTACTTGCGCCCTTCTTGTGCCCTTCTTGCGCCCTACTTGCGCCCTACTCGCGCCCTACTTGTGCCCTTCTTGCGCCCTTCTTGCGCCCTACTTACGCCCTACATGCGCCCTACTTGCGCCCTTGTTGCACCCTATTTGTGCCCTACTTGCGCCCTACTTCCGCCCTACTTGCGCCCTATTTGCGCCCTACTTGCACCCTACTTGCGCCCTCATTGCGCCCTCCTTGCACCCTACTTGCGCCCTACTTGCACCCTTCTTCGTCCTACTTGTGCCCTACTTGCACACTATCTCCACCCTACTTGCACCCTACTTTCGCCCTACTTGCACCCTACTTGTGCCCTACTTGCGCCCTGCTTAGGCCCTACTTGCGCCCTACTTGCGCCCTACTTGAGCCCTACATGCATCCTACTTGCGCCCTTCTTGCGCCCTAGTTGCGCCCTGCTTACGCCTTATTTTCGCCCTACTTAAGCCCTACTTGTGCCGTACTTGCGCCATACTTGCACCCTACTTGTGCCTTACTTGCGCCCTACTTGCAGCCTACTTGCGCCCTACTTGCGCCCTACTTGCGCCCTACTTGTGCCCTACTTGCGCCCTACCTGCGCCGTACTTTTGCCCTACTTGCGCCCTACTTGCGCCCTACTTGCGTCCTACTTGCGCCCTACTTATACCCTACTTGCGCCCTACTTGTGTCCTACTTGCGCCCTACTTGTGCCCTACTTGCGCCCTACTTGCACCCTACTTGCACCCTACTTGGGCCCTACTTGCGCTCTACTTGCGCCCTACTTGCGCCCTACTTGCGCCCTAGTTATGCCCTACTTGCACCCTACTTGTGCCCCCCGTGCCGACATCGATGAACCAACTCCCGCTCGAAAATTCCAACCCATGCGCCCTGGAGCATACGACACAGGACCTCCGGGCACGCGTCTCGAGAGTCTCCGAGACTAAGGGGCGGGAATTTCTGCCGACCCGAAATGTGACTCTGAACACACTTTGTGTCAGTGGAAGACGTATGCAAGGAGCAGGTGGGGTGTTGTGAGGGCCCTAGTGCAAATGGTAGTCTTGGGGATGCGACACACCCTGTTTGTGCGATGCGCACGAGGTGAACATGATGGTGACATGGCATTGTGTTTGCTAGGAGTGATCCAAGGTCCCCATACATGAGGGGGAGGCAATAGACGACGATGGAGTCGCGATGCTTTCCGGTGCCGGTGACGAGGTCAGTCGTGCGGATTGTGGTTCCCCAAGGGGATCCAAGCGGAGCTGAATCTGGCCTTGGCAACGATGAGAGGTAGCTCGGTTTGGCCCCATCAGCACGGGACGTGTACGCATAAAGTGTTGCATGGCCCAAGCCGATCTCAATGGGAGCGGGAGCTATGCGGGATGTTTTTTGGACGGGCCATTACTGGCTTCACCGAGAAACGACCTGCACTGCAGCGCCTCCGGGCTCTTTGGCTCGGGATGGAGAGAGGGATCTTGTGTTGCTACGCATTGCGTATTGGGTAACCTAACACGTTGCACACCTATCGGGGGGGATGCATTCCACATCCGTGGCAATGCGCTCTACCGAGGGAGTGCGCGACGGACGCCTGTGCGCGCAAGGCCTTGTTGTGTGCCATTATTTGGTGCACCTCGAGCGATTCCTTGATAACATGTGCGGTCCGGAAAGAATCTCAGCGGGTGCAGCGGATTGCCTCCAAACCACACGTGGTGCGGGGAGCGAGGAGCAAGCCCTCGGCTTGCGTAGCGTGCTCTTGCTCACTTCGTTGATGCCTGGAACCTTGAAAGCCATCCGTCCTTCCTTCAAGGGAGGAGCGGCCGGGTCAGGCCCACGTCACTTGCACGACTCACAAGGTCGAACAGGTACGCGGTGCATGCTCCCGTAAAGAGCTACCTGGTTGATCCTGCCAGTAGTCATATGCTTGTCTCAAAGATTAAGCCATGCATGTCTAAGTATAAATGCTTTTATACTGTGAAACTGCGAAGGGCTCATTAAATGAGTTATAGTTTATTTGATGGTACCGACTACTTGGATAACCGTAGTAATTCTAGAGCCAATACGTGCACCAAATCCCGACTCTTGGAAGGCACGAATTTATAAGGTAAGAGGCCAATCCGAGCTTGCTCGGCATTGCGGTGATTCATCATAACTCCACGAATGGCATGGCCTTGCGCCGGCGATGTTTCATTCAAATTTCTGCCCTATCAACTTTCGATGGTAGGATAGAGGCCTACCATGGTGGTAAGGGGTGACGGAGAATTAGGGTTGGATTCCGGAGAGGGAGCCTGAGAAACGGCAACCACATCCAAGGAACGCAGCAGGCGCACAAATTACCCAATCATGATACAGGGAGGTAGTGACAATACATAACATTACTGGGCTCTACAAGTCTGGTAATTGGAATGAGTACAATCTAAATCCCTTCACGAGGATCCATTGGAGGGCAAGTCTGGTGCCAGCAGCCGCGGTAATTCCAGCTCCAATAGCGTATATTTAAGTTGTTGCAGTTGAAAAGCTCGTAGTTGGATTTTGGGTTGGAGGATTTGGTCTGCCGATAGGTTGATACTGTCTCCTCCATCCTTCTTGCCTGGGACGCGCTCTGGCCTTAATTGGCTGGGGAGTGGAGTCGGCGATGTTACTTTGAAAAAATTAGAGTGTTCAAAGCAGGCCTAAGCTCTGAATACATTAGCATGGAATAACGTGATAGGACTCTGGTCCTATTGTGTTGGTCTTCGGGACCGGAGTAATGATTAACAGGGACAGTTAGGGGCATTCGTATTTCATTGTCAGAGGTGAAATTCTTGGATTTATGAAAGACGAACTACTGCAAAAGCATTTTCCAAGGATGTTTTCATTAATCAAGAACGAAAGTTGGGGGCTCGAAGACGATCAGATACCGTCCTAGTCTCAACCATAAACGACGCCGACTAGGGATTGGCGGATGTTACGTTGATGACTCCGCCAGCACCTTATGAGAAATCAAAGTTTTTGGGTTCCGGGAGGAGTATGGTCGCAAGGCTGAAACTTAAAGGAATTGACGGAAGGGCACCACCAGGTGTGGAGCCTGCGGCTTAATTTGACTCAACACATGGAAACGTACCAGGTCCAGACATAGTAAGGATTGACAGATTGAGAGCTCTTTCTTGATTCCATGGGTGGTGGTGCATGGCCGTTCTTAGTTGGTGGAGTGATTTATCTGGTTAATTCCGTTAACGAACGAGACCTCAGCCTGCTAAATAGTTATGGGAACATTCCTGTTCACGGCCAACGTCTTAGAGGGACTATCGGCATTTAGCCGGCTGGGAGGTTGAGGCAATAACAGGTCTATGATGCCCTTAGATGTTATGGGCCGCACGCGCGCTACACTGATGAATTCAACGAGCTCACTCCGGGATCGGAAGGTTTAGGAAACCTCTGAAATTGCATCGTGATGGGGATAGATTATTGCAATTGTTAATCTTCAACGAGGAGTACCTAGTAAGCACGAGTCATCAGCTCGCGTTCATTACGTCCCTGCCCTTTGTACACACCGCCTGTCGCTCCTACCGATTGAATGATCTGGTGAAGTTTTCGGATTGCGGCGACGCTGACGGTTCGCCGTCGGCGACGTTGTGAGAAGTTCATTAAACCTTATCATTTAGAGGAAGGAGAAGTCGTAACAAGGTTTTCTGTGATCCTCCGTTGGACCATAATACGGAAGCCTGNAAGGTTTAGGAAACCTCTGAAATTTCATCGTGATGGGGATAGATTATTGCAATTATTAATCTTCAACGAGGAATACCTAGTAAGCGCGAGTCATCAGCTCGCGTTGATTACGTCCCTGCCCTTTGTACACACCGCCTGTCGCTCCTACCGATTGAATGATCTGGTGAAGTTTTCGGATTGCGGCGACGCTGACGGTTCGCCGTCGGCGACGTTGTGAGAAGTTCATTAAACCTTATCATTTAGAGGAAGGAGAAGTCGTAACAAGGTTTTCTGTGATCCTCCGTTGGACCATAATACGGAAGCCTGAACAGCCCCAAATGCGTCAAGCAATGGGGGTGTGTCGTCGCCCGCGCGGGATGAGGGACACGGAGAAAGCGCTAGTGCATGGCACGTCAATGTGCGATGTCATCAAACCGCGGGAAAATCCTCCTCTCCACACAGGGGAAGACCGGGGCTACCAAGCGCGGTGGCCGTGACGGCGAGAGTCGTCGCTGGCCGAGCGTGGCCGGACAAGTGTGTCCGGGTGCGGTAAGAACGCCCTAACACGGTCTCAAGGGGACGACCCGCAGCTAAGTCCCGCATCGCGGGGTGCTGTTCACAGACTAGATGGCGACAGGCCGGCTCACGCGATCGCGTGATGCCGGCTCAAGATATAGTCGGGCCGCTCCGGGAGTAGAACCGGGGGGAAGAAAGACCAACATTTGAGTTCTTACGCATGGATTTCACCGTTCCGTAGGTGAACCTGTGGAAGGATCATTGTTACATATCTCCGTGATGGCTCTGTCATCATGCCAGCCCGTGAACTTACGATGTGCACCCTGAGGGACCGTGTCGGAAGGCACGCGTCGGTGGTTGTCTTTCCTATATCCTCTCTCTCGACCACGCAATGGCGGATTGGGGGGCGTCCTGCTGCTTGGGTGTCAACCTGAGCAACGGGGAGGGAGGCCGAACGTCGGAGCTTAGCGTAGCATCGTGTCGGAATATTGAAGTCAACACTGGGATTCTCCATCGGATAATGCGAGTTCTCAATAAAAGGTTCATGTTCGGTACCAAGCCAACATGAACCACCTCGCCAACGGATTGTCCGTCACGGCCAGTGACCTAAAGGCGAGGCGCCCCTAATAACCGCGACCATGTCGCAGTCGCGACCGGCTAGCAAAGAAGAAGCCGTTACAATACCTTTGTCCTGTTCTATGATATATTACCGAGGATGTTCATTCCCTCGAGTGAACCAGAACAGTTCTGCTCATCCTGTTCCCCTTTGGTTTCGGGGCTCCGCAGCCGTGTCTTCGCTCTGCTCGCCCTTCGTATTTCCTGTCTTTGCCAACCCATCTCAACGCTTCGCTCCGTCACTCTTGCTCCTTCGCTCAGCTCTCATACCCCGCTGACCATCACTCACCCCACTAGTACTCTCTCTCACATCAATCTGTCTACCTCGGCTACCTCGCGTCCCAGGCCATATCATCTCCCGCGACTAACTCCTCAGACCGCTCTTGCCTACGTCATGCTGTTGACGTACGCATGCATATCCCAACACTTCTGCTTGCGTCTGCTGCCGCTGTTCTCATGCCTGCATTATTCTGACATGGTATCAGAGCCTCAGGCAACATCACCTGGAGTTCTGTGAATTGCATCATTGCTCTGTCGTCATCCTTGCTTTATTGCTTCGACACGCGTTCTCCTGCCGCCACCACCATCACCTCGCACCTCTGCGCTTCGTTCGCAGTTGACATCAGGAGCTCTGCCTGATGAGTTATCCACACTGAAGAAACGCCTCGGCGTCCTAAGAAGGCCCAGCGCCCATTTCCGCGCCCGTGGCTAGCAACTGGCGACGAGTCGCCCACATCAGCTGCAAGCAACTTTCCAGCCGCTGCCTGCCGTCAATTACCAAGAAGCTTCCTACTCTCTGTCATCCGCTGTCCCTCATCATGTCTGCCTTCACCAACATCTCCTCCTCTTTCGCTTTGCCTCATCAGCTACATCTGCTCCATCCTCACTATTGTCCTATGTCCTTGCCCGCGTCCATCATCTCGAGCCGCCTTCTCGCATTACCTTCTCGCCTCATCAGCAGTTGCAGCAAAGACTGCCGCCGTCAGGATATCGGACACCACCAGTCTTCCTGCTCCCATTTTTTAGCCAATTGGAGAACAAGAAGTCACTCTCTTGACATCAGCGGTCGTGCCCCTACCCTTTGTCTGACTCCCTCTGTCGCAGCCAACTCCTTTCAGCTGTCAGAATATCGGACACCACCAGTCTTCTTGCTCCCACTTCCGAGCCAACTAGGGAACAAGCCGTCACTCTCATGAACGCAGAAGAAGTAGTTGCAACGCTCTGCCTCCACCTGCTGCGCCGCGTCTCATATCGGCTCTCTTCGCTCGCATCGCTCTCTGTCTCTCGCCTCCTTCATCAGGCTTCAGCCTTCATCTCCACTCGCCTCCGTCATCCCTCCTTCTCCTTCTCGCTCCAGTCTCCTCAGCTTCATCAGCCGCCCGTCCCTGCCTCATCTCTGCCTCTACATCATCAGCATCATCTACGCCGCCTTCCATCCATCATTTGCATCAGCATTGCTTTATCGCGCACGTGGTTTCGCCCCTGTGCCCACTCATCAATCAATCGATTCCTCCACTTTTGCAAATTGCTTTTAGATTGGCACAACGATCTGACCGGTCGCATTGCCTTTTCCGCGACGACCTGCCCCCACGTCGAACCCTCCTTCAGCGGACCTGGTTCTGCCCCTGTGCCCACTCATCAATCAATCGCTTCCTCCGCTTCCGCAAATCGCTTTCAGCTCGGCACAAGGATCCGCCCGGTCGCATCGTCTTTTCTGCGATGACCTGCGCCCACGCTGTACCTTCCTCTAGCGCACGCGGCTCGCCTTTGCGCCCACTCATCAGTCAATCGTTTCCTTTGCTTCGCATCGCTTGGCACAAGGATCCTCCAGGTCGCATCGCCCTTTCCACGACGACCTGCGACCACGCAGAAACTTCCGTCAGTGCACGTGGTTCGCTCCTGCGCCCACTCCATCATCCGCCTCAATTTCATCATCATCAATCACCAACATCTGTGAAAGGCACAAGGATCCGCCCGGTCGCATCGCCTTTTTGCGACGATTTGCGTCCATGCCGAAGCCTTCTTCAAGCACACGCGGTTTGGCACTGCGCCCACTCCATCATCCAGCATTCCTCCTCGATCATCCGCTTCTTCTCGGCACAAGGATCCGCCTGGTGAATTTGACCATTCTGCAACGACTTGCACCCACGCCAAAATCTCACCGTGTACATGATTTTGCCCAGCGCCCACTCCACAACCTCCTTCAAATGCCGGCTACTCAACCCCTTCTCCACTCACTCATCTGCAGCAAGAGAAAAGGAGCAGTCCCGGGAAAGTCACACCATAGGAACCGGATACCACCTGTCTTCCTGCTCAATCAAGCTAACCGGTGGAACAAGCCGATGTATCCGTTAGGCTGACTACCTCGCAGACAAGCACCTCCTTGCACTCTTGTGGAACTCACAGAGTCCGCTGTGGCAGAGCACTCTCTGAGTAAGGCGTCGTGGCAGCACCCTCCATCCCCTGCACTCACTATTCCCACCACCATTCCCAAGGGACAATACCAAGGAGAATGAGCTCTCGGCGGTATCCTCCTGGAACAACACCTTCATCAAGGTCAACTCAACAACCGACCTTGGTAGAGTAACATCTCCTCCCGGCACTCCCTGCACTGGAACAAGTTATGAGCAACAACAAAATCAATGCTCTACTCCGTGTCCAGCCCTCAGTGAAGTCCATCTACTTCATTGACTGCTCAACACCCAGCAGTGCACCGATTGACATTGTCACTCACCTTCCATAGTGCGTACAGGACTGCCCCCAACTGCACAGGAAAAGAGACGGTTCAACAAATTACCATCAATGGAGAGTTGAACTCCTTCTCAATCTGGAACGACTTCAATTTTCCAAGTTCAACCTCCGACAGGTACTGCGTGGTCTCCTGTACTCAACATCCCTTCTTGGTACGAACTGATCTGAAGCACTCTTGAAAGAGGCGCTCATCCTCACCACTCACCACTCTCTTCACCCACTCATCCGGCAACCATATGAACCATTCTCCAAGATCTAGCTAACCCTGTATCTGAACTGCGCATCACCTTCTCTCCAGCGTTGACTTCAAAGGGGGCTGTCGGAATATTGAAGTCAACACTGGGATTCTCCCTCGGATAATCCGAGTTCTCAATATAATATTCATGCTTGGCACCAAGCCAACACGAACCACCTCGCCAACGGATTGTCAGTCACGGCCACTGACCTAAAGGCGAGGCGCCCCTAATAGCCACGACCATGTCGCAGTCGCGTCCGGCTAGCGAAGAAGAAACCGTTACGATACCTTTGTCCTCTTCTATGATATGTTACCGAGGATGTTCATTCCCTCGAGTTTACTTGAAAAGTTCTGCTCATCCTGTTTCCCTTTGGTTCCGGGGCTCCGCCACCGTGTCTTCGCTCTACTCGCCCCTCGCATTTCCTGTCTTTGCCAACCCATCTCAACACTTCGCTCCGTCACTCTTGCTCCTTTGCTCAGCTCTCATACCCTGCTGACCATCACTCACTCCACGAGTACTCTCTCTCACATCAATCTGTCTACCTCGGCTACCTCGCGTCCCTGGCCATATCAGCTCCCGCGACTAATTCCTCAGACCGCTCTCGCCTACGTCATGCTACTGACGTACGCCTGCATATCCCAATGCTTCTGCTTACTTTAGCTGCTGCTGTTCTCGTGCCTGCATTCTTCTGACACATCGCGCCCCGGTGGAATTTCTACCGGGCACGCCGGTTCCCCTCCCCTTGGGCCTCAGGCGCTTTGCACCCTGGTGGCCAGAGGGCTACATCACAACCCAACCCGAGCCCCTCGGGGGTCGGGGCAGGGACGACCTTGTCGAACCTGTCTCGTCCTTCCTCGGTGGGAACGGGCCACGCAGCCCATGACTCACCCTCGCGCCCCGAGCGTGACGGCTCCAACAACCCTGATTGTGAACCGTGGCCCTTGTGGCCCGACAAAGAAAACAAAAAACAACTCTCAACAACGGATATCTTGGCCCTCGCAATGATGAAGAACGCAGCAAAATGCGACACATAGTGTGAATTGCAGAATTCCGTGAATCATTGAATCTTTGAACGCACATTGCACCCGAGGCTTCGGCCGAGGGCATGTCAGTTTGAACGCCGCTGGAAAACCCCCATCGCCCCACTCTCTTCTTTTTCAAGGGGCGTGACTCGCGGGCGGAAGATGGCCGCCTCCCATACTGTGCGGACCTCGGATCTCCGAGGGGCACTGTCATGGCCGTGGGAGCCGGCTGGAAGGCAGCGCAAGGCACGGACGGATGCACCCGGCTTGGATGACGCGACACTAGTCGATGCGCCCTGGCCGTGGCACCCGATACGGAATCGCGAGATACGTCGCAAGTTCTGGTGGGCGGAGGCGCTTGCGTCCGCCGTCCCGAGATTTTCCCCCTTTGGCCTCAAGTCAGGCAAGAGAACCCGCTGAATTTAAGCATATTTCTAAGAGGAGGAAAAGAAACTAACCAGGATTTCCCTAGAAGCGGCGAGAAAAGCGGAAAGAGCCCATCTTGAAAATCTGGGACCTCGTGTCTCCGAATTGTAGTCTATCGCAGCGTTCTCAGCGGCGGACAGGGCCCAGGTTCTCTGGAATGAGACGCCCAAGAGGGTGAGAGCCCTGTCGACCCCGGACCCTGCCGCACCACAAGGCATTGTCCACGAGTCGGGTTGCTTGGGAATGCAGTCCTAATTGGGTGGTCAATTCCATCTAAGGCTAGATACAGGCGAGAGACCGATAGCAAACAAGTACGGTGAGGAAAAGATGAAAGGAACTTTGGAAAGAGAGTTAAAAAGTGCTTGAAATTGTTGAGGGGTAAGTGTACGGCGGCAATGGATGCGCCCCGACCACAAGCGGAATGGGCGACTGGTCCGCAGTCGGCGCGGGGTGCTAGCTAGCACGGGCTCTCGCCGCGAGACAAAGCTTTTGCATGCCGCGGTGGGGACTGAGGACGAAGCGCGTGCCCTTCTGGGCGGGTCTCGGCACCTGCGCGCTCATGGCGCCGGCACGATGCTTCCGTACGACCCGCCTTGAAACACGGACCAAGGAGTCTAACATGTGCGCGAGTCGGCGGGCGGCAAACCCGTGGCCGCAAGTAACCTAAGCGGTGGGATCCCCTCCTTGGGGGGGGTGCACCATCGGCCAACCATGATCTTCTGTGAAAGGTTTGAGTCGGAGCGTGCCTGTTGGGACCCAAAAGATGGTGAACTATGCATGAGCAGGACGAAGCCAGAGGAGACTCTGGTGGAGGCGTAACACGATATCTCCTAATTGAGCATGGATGTTTGTGGAGCGTCCGACGCTCGCACGTGTGGATGTGCGACTGACGGTGCACTCAACTTTCTGAGGAGAGAGTACGAGACACAGAGTACTCATAAGTGCATGTGTGTGAGAGTGTGAGAGCACAGGACACGGTGTGCTCATCTTGTTACTAGGATGCTTTTGCGTGTGTACGACGAGTTGGTTCGTCGAGTGTGGGGCTCTAGACCCAACGGCTATACATAGCCCATTGTGTTGCTTGGTTCATTAAGTTATTCTGGGTTCCAATTGCCTGACTTTTGGACTTGGTTTCGAGTTCCTAGTTGCCAAAGTATTGTGAGAGGAGAAGAGCTCTCAGGTTGTGAGAGGAGAATTGGAGAGTTGTGTTGGAGAAGTGGTCGCCTGCCGGAAGTTTTATGGGGTTAGATCGTCTGGTATCAGAGCAGAAGGCCATCACCTTCTGGCTGATTGCCCTTTCTGAGGAAGCTGGCGCAGCTGTGTCAGAGCGCGAAGTTGGCAGGTGACGCACCGAGCGTGGACATCGTTGCCCGGGCGTTGGACGCTCTAAGTCTTGGGAGGTTGGAGCCTCGCCAAGGACCGAGGAGGTCACACTGGAACGAGTCCAGCGGTGGTACTCCAACTGAGGCTTTGAGGGCTAGCAGCACTCGTGGGGACCAGGTCTCAATCACTCCGCTGCGCATTGATCATTTGGTTCCTGTGAGCAGATCCGAGCAACCGTGTAGCGAGACACCAACTGGTTTGTCTTACCCGAGCGCGGCGCCACGTACAATGGCGGCCGGAAGTGCGGTGCAATTGTGCCGTTTCAATGGAGAGGAGGGTAGGGCGGCCCTGAATTGGAAGGAGGAGGTCGATTCAGCACTCACGCTGGTCTTCAACGGCCAAGGAAATGACAACCAGAAGCTGAACTGGTTAAGAATGCATCTCGACGGAGTCTCAGTTGTGTGGTACCGGCAGCTGTTGGAGGATGCGCGCGCTGCCGGAGGATGACCTTTGACGGAGGCCACGTTCTGGACGGCCTTCTAGATGCAATTCAAGACGCGTGCATCTGTGGGCGTGGACAAGGCAGTGAAAGGCCTAACCACGCTCAGGAGACGCAGCGGAGAGTCGGCGGATCGTCTTGCCGTCCGAGTAAGAGGATTCGCCCGCCAAATCCCTGGCCATGGAGAAGCCGAACAGGTGAAGGACTTCCCAAGGACATGCGAAGAGCCTTTGATTGGTCATTTCAAGTGGCTGCATTTGTAAACACTCGTCGCAGCCGTGTAGGTTGTTAACGACATGGAGGAAGAGGATGTGTCCAGCGCGGAAGCAGTTGAGGCAGAGCAGCTTCGCAAGGAGCTTGCAGAGCTACGACTGCAGTTGGCCGCTCGATCGCAACAACCTACCCCAGGGGGCGCCCCCAACACCTGAGAGGGCAGCTGATCTGCTACAACTGTGGCCAGGAGGGCCACTTTGCCCGACAGTGTACCAAATGAAGAGTACAGTTTTCACGCACGATACAACAAGAGGAAGCGGCCATGTTGATGGTGCCAAATCACGCTATTCGCGAGGTCGTAGACCCAAGCGCACACAGGCCTCTTTCCCTCCCCACGTGTCGTACCAACCCAGGTACCCCCGCGCCTCTTTCCAACCCCACGGGCCGTACCAACCCCAAGCGCACGCACGCCTCTTTCCTAACCCACGACTCGTGCCGACTCGGGCACCCCCACGCCTCTTTCCAGCCCCACGGGTCATACCAACCCAAGCGCCCGCACCCCTCTTTTCCACCCCACGAGTCGTACCAACCCAAGCTCCCGCACCCCTCCTTTCCACCCCAGGAGTCATACCGTCCTGCTCGCCATCCCACGCACGCACCGCATGCCTCGTCTCCATAGCCCCATCCCTGTCGCCTCTCCTTAATCCCACCACTCTGTGCGCCACTAACACGACAAGCCTCCACAGTGCCCGACCGCCTCTCATCCGTTGCATTTGCACGTCTCTACCGCCACCGCACCCCACCCCTCCTCGACACCACCCGTGCTGCCTGGTCCCCAAACCATTGCCATGCGCGCACCTCCGCCCTCCCTCCCACACCCCTCCCCTCCTCCCCGTGTGGAAATACAATGCATCGACGTGCCCATTCCGCTCCTTCACGTTGCATCGCCGAGTCTGCTCACGCACTTGTCACATTATCGGTCCATCCCTTTCAAAGCATGGTACGATCATACCTGGGCTACTACTCCAGATGCCATTCGAACTCCGCAGATAAGAGCCCATGGGCCACAATAGTACTAGGATGGGTGACCTCCCGGGAAATCCTGGTGTCGTACCCATTCATATCTCCCAAAGGCATACCCTATTGCTCTGCGAATGGCGCACTTGCGCCCTACTTGCGCCCTACTTGCGCCCTACTTGCGCCCTACTTGTGCCCTACTTGCGCCCTACTTGCGCCCTACTTGCGCCCTACTTGCGCCCTACTTGCGCCCTACTTTCGCCCTACTTGCGCCCTACTTGCGCCCTACTTGCGCTCTACTTGCGCCCTACTTGCGCCCTACTTGCGCCCTACTTGCATCCTACTTGTACCTTACTTGCGTCCTACTTGCGCCCTACTTGCGCCTTGCGCCATACTTGCGCCCTACTTGTGCCCTACTTGCGCCCTACTTGCGCCCTACTTGCGCCCTACTTGTGCCATACTTGCACCCTACTTGCACCCTACTTGTTCCCTACTTGCCCCCTACTTTCGCCCTACTTGCACCCTATTTGCGCCCTACTTGCGCCCTACTTTCGCCGTACTTGCGCCCTACTTGCACCCTACCTGCGCCCTACTTGCGCCATACTTGCGCGCTACTTACGCCCTACTTGCGCCCTTCTTCTGCCCTACTTCTGCCCTACTTGCGCCCTACTTGCGCCCTACTTGTGCCCTACTTCCGTCCTACCTTTACCCTGCCGCACGCCCATGCCGACATCGATTACCTAACTCCCGCTCGAAAATTCCAGCCCACGCGCCCTGGAGCTTACAAGTAGCGCCTCTGGGCACGCGTCTCAGGAGCCTCCGAGACTAAGGGGCGGGAATTTCAGCCGACCTGAAATCGAGAAAACTCATCCATATGCACGTCGCACGCTTGTACTGATATCGGTGACCCAACTCCCGCTCAAACATTCCAGCCCACGCGTCCTGGAGCAGATGACGTAGCGGCTCCGGGCACGCGTCTCGAGAGCCTGCGAGACTAAGGGGCGGGAATTTCCACCGACCAGAAATCAAGAAAACTCATCCATACGCACGTCGCACGCCCCTATCGACATCGATGACTCATCTCCTGCTAAAAAATTCCAACCCACACGCACTGGAGCATTCGACGTAGCGCCTCTGGGTACGCGTCTCCGGAGCCTCCGAGACCAAAGGGCGGGAATTTCCGTTAACCCAAAGTGGAGAAAACTCATCCATACGCACGTCGCACGCCTGTGCCAACATCGGTGACCCAACTCCGGCTCAAAAACTCCAGCCCACGCGCCCTGGAGCATACGACGTAGCGCCTCTGGGCACGCGTCTCGGGAGCCTCCGAGACTAGGGGGCGGGAATTTCCGCCGACCCGAAATAAAGAAAACTCATCCATACGCACGGCGCACACCCGTGCCGACATCAATGACCCAACTCCCACTCGAAAACTTCAACCCATGCGCCCTGGAGCATACGAGGAAGGACCTCTGGGCATGCGTCTCGAAAGTCTCCGAGACTAAGGTGCGGGAATTTCCCCCGACCCGAAATGTGACTTCGAACAAGTGACAAAAGGGTAAAAGCTCATTTTATTTTGATTTTCAGTACAAATACAAACTGTGAAAGCATGGCCTATCGAGCCTTTAGTCTTTCGGAATTTGAAGCTAGAGGTGTCAGAAAAGATCCCACAGGGATAACTGGCTTGTGGCAGCCAAGCGTTCATAGCGACGTCGCTTTTTGATCCTTCGATGTCGGCTCTTCCTATCATTGTCAAGTAGAATTCACCAAGTGTTGGATTGTTCACCCACCAATAGGGAACATGAGCTGGGTTTAGACTGCCGTGAGACAGGTTAGTCTTACCATACTGATGATCTGGTGCCGCAATAGTAATTCAACTTAGTAAGAGAGGAACCGTTGATTCACATAATTGGTAATTGCGCTTGGCTAACAAGCCAGTGGCGCGAAGCTACCATGTGTAGGATTATGACTGAACGCCTCTAAGTCAGAATCCATGCTTGAAGCGGCAATTTTTACCTCTCAGGGTGTTACCCGACTCGAAATAGGGGCCCAATTGAGCTTCCGAGAGCATATGTCGTGATTTTTCTGGATCAATTCCGAATGTTCGGGGAGATAAATCACTTGCAGACGACATAAACCAGAACAGCGTTTAGTAAGTGGCAGAGTAGCCTTCCTGCTACGATTCACTGAGGTTCAGCCTCTGTTCTACCGATTTGTTCCTCCGGTAACTCCCCTCCCCTCCCTCCCCTACCCTCCTCCCTCACAAGATGTTCGCTCTTGGGAACGCATGCGGGTTCGACTCCCGCTCTCGTTTCAACCCATTCCACTTCATCAACAGCCCGCAATCCCGGCCATGCACCGCCGTCGCACACCATTGCACTCCGCTGCCTGCACAAGACGCACACCCACGCATAGCCCACCCGTTCCATGCCCACCCGCACGTACCAACCCAAGCACATGCACGCCTCTTTCCCTCCCCACGCGTCGTACCAACCCAGGCACCCCCGCGCCTCTTTCCAATGCCACAGGTCGTACCAACCCCAAGCGCACGCATGCCTCTTTCCCAACCCACGACTCGTGCCGACCCGCGCACCCCCGCGCCTCTTTCAAGCCCCACGGGTCGTACCAACCCAAGCGCCCGCACTCCTCTTTCCACCCCACGAGTCGTACCAACCCAAGCTCCCGCACCCCTCCTTTCCACCCCACGAGTCGTACCGTCCCGCTCGCCATCCCATGCACGCACCGCACGCCTCGTCTCCGTAGCGTCGTCCCCGTCGCCTCTCGTTAATCCCACCACTGTGCGCGCCACTAACACGACAAGCCTCCACAGTACCCGACCGCCTCTCATCCGTCGCATTCGCACGTTGCTACCGCCACCCCACCCCACCCCTCCTCGACACCGCCCGTGCTGCCCTGTCCCCAAACCATTGCAATGCGCGCACCTCTGTCCTCCCTCCCACACCCCCTCCCTCCTCCCCATGTGGAAATACAACGCATCGACGTGCCCATGTCGCTCCTTCACGTTGCATCGCCGTGCCCGCTCACGCACGTGTCACATTATTGGCCCATCCCTTTCAAAGCGTGGTACGATCATACCTGGGCTATTACTCCAGATCCAATTCAAACCCCGCAGATAAGCGCCCATGGGCCAAAATAGTACTGGGATGTGTGACCTCCCGGGAAGTCCTGGTGTCATACCCATTTTTATCTCCCAAAGGTACACCCGATTCCTATCCGAGACTAGGGAGCCAAAACTAGGACGCGAATGGCGCACTTGCGCCCTACTTGCACCCTCGTTGCGTCCAACTTGAGCCCCAGTTCTGCTCTACTTACTTGCGTCCACCTTGCACCCTACTTGCAACCTATCTGTCCTACTTGTGCCCTACTTGCACCCTACTTGCGCCCTACTTGCGCCCTTCTTGTGCCCGACTTCCGCCCTACTTGCGCCCTACTTGCACCCTACTTGCGCCCTACTTGCACCCTACTTCCACCCTATTTGCGCCCTACTTGCGCCCTAATTGTGCCCTACTTGCGCCCTACTTGCACCCTACTTACGTCCTACTTGCGTCCTACTTGCGTCCTACTTGCGCCCTTCTTGCGCCCTACTTGCGTCCTACTTGGGCCCTACTTGCATCCTACTTGTGCCCTAC
>SZWC01008398.1:100209-110885 GCA_023375785.1 Penium margaritaceum | reverse complement strand
AGTGTTGTGCTTTGTACCGTTCCTGTACAGTTTACTGTGACCACTCGGCCGTGTCCATACTCGTGCAGATCCCTGAGGCAGGCGGCCCTGGTGACACCGGCGCGACGACAGGCGGCGGGCTACCCGTCTGGAGCTGACCGACCACTGTTGCAGAGCCCCAGATGTCACCGGGACTCCTTGCTGTGACTTCTACGTCTTGCAGGCGCCTTTCGGCGGACTGGGCATGAGCCCCATTTGCATGTTTTTGCATTATATACTTGCTGTCCGTCGATGGATGCATGCATGTGACCAGTCGTTGCGTGCGTCTTTTGATTCTGCACGTCTAGGTTCAGACGGCGTAGGATTCTGACATGTGTGCGCAGAGTTACGGCCAAAACAGTGGTTTTGGGCCGGTTTTAGGACAGCTCTTGGACTGCCGCGTGCGACACCCGCCGTGCGCCGCGGCAGGTATTTATGCCCTGGACCTGTCAGTTGTTATCTCTCTCTGCATTTACTAAGCTATTGAAGCTTATGAGACTTTGCGCGTCTCCCTAGCCTGATCCTTGCTGTTTCCTGCACCTGCCTGCTTGCTAGTGCGTCAGCTGACTGGACAGTGTCGCCACGTCAGCAGCAGCAAGGCTAGGAAGCTTCCTAGCAGCTTCTCTAGCTGACTTGTGCGCACATGCTTCAATCATGAAACAATCATTTTCGGGCATGCAAAATCCATGCTAGACAGTACACTAGCTCATTTGGTGAGAGGAACAATTGCCAAAGTTAAGAACAAGGATGAAAGCACAATGAGTCCACAACGGACTTAGTACTCGAGATTGGTTGTTAGACCACGAGACCACAACATGCCCGAATGGATCGACAGGAAGTTTGCACACCAAACAACACAAGAAAAATGAATCAGGGTCTCCCGAGGCACTAGAAAAGGTCACTAAGTGTCCAGGTCTAGTTGTGGATAAAATACAAACCTTATCCCAAAGATGTCAGAATGCTATGGCAGTGTGCGCACATTATCTGCACACAAAAGAACCAAGAATGGATGCACTCCACATTGTACCCATTGTTTCGTTCGATAGATCAGCGCTGTCCATAGTCGAAAGCGACATGACAGCGATTCCCATGTTTTTTTTTGTTTTTCGAGCGAAAACGGGCACGACTGTCACATATCTCATGTATTTAATGTTGTTTTTCATGCATCTCTCATTGTACTCTGTTGTGTCCTCCCAGCTTGTGTACATCGGCGTGCAGATGACTGACGACGAGACTCGATGCTGCAGGAGTGTCGCTCGGTGGAGTCGACGCGCTTTGAGGCCCACGCACCGTTCGTTGGAGCCTCCTCCCTCCGGCAATGCGCTCAGCTCCATCGGCAGGCTCCTCGGCGGTCGGGCCGCCGGCGGTCACAGCCACTGCAGATGCTGTTTGCATGCACCCAACGATGTTTCTGGTTGTGGCATTGCAACTGCAGCATCATGCTGTGCCTAGGGTGCATGTATCCTGCTGTGTGGCCCATCACTGACTTTCGTAGGCACTGCTTGGATTCGGGCAGCCATAACTCCTTGCTGCTATTTTTCTAGTTGATTTTGACCACACGACTGTGTTTGGAGCGTTGGTATTATGGTATGGTCCAGTTTTCAGGCAGAACGGACGACACCCAGGTTTTCGGCTGTCGGGCGTCTGGCACGGCACATCGAGAAAACCCTGCCTGCCAGAAGCGATCGACGTCTCGGAAGTTGCGAACGTCTTCGTGCACTACCCCCAAGACGTCCTCTCCACCATGGCGGCCCAGGGCACCCTCAAAAACGCGTATGCGAACGTCTTCGTGCACTACCCCCAAGACGTCCTCTCCACCATGGCGGCCCAGGGCACCCTCATGCCTTGGGCATACGAGCTCTTCCTCCACATTGAGGAAGCTCGTCTGGAGTCCCAACTCCAGCGCACGGAGGCTCTTGCCTCCCCTGTCGTCGCGTCTGTGGCCTTCGCTTCCCCTACCGCAGCTACCTCATTGTCTTCGGGGAAGAAGAAGAAAAGCTAGAACAAGAAAGGCAAGGGTCCTCCGAAGCACTTGCAGCAGCAGCCTTTGACCGGGTCGAGCGGTGGTGGCTCGGTCTGCCACAACTGTGGCTAGCCCGGGCACGGGTGGTACACGTGCCCTCTCCCGAGGGACGAGGTGCGCATCATCGCCACCATGTGTCGCCAGCGGGAGCGCCGTCTCGCCTCTGCCGCCATAGTTGCCGACGGCCCTGACACCTCGACCTCGTCCAACAGCTCCGCCACTCCAACAGCTCTGCCAATCCAACAGACACCCGCACCGCAGCAGTACTATCCACAGCCGTCGGCGCCTCCGTTCCCGTCACCGGCACAGTCCCTCCCTTACCCGGGCTCCGGTGCTGTCACTCCGCACTCGGTCTACACTTCCGGGCCGCCCTCCTGTGAGCGTCAGCTGGAGTAGTTCATCGCGCTCCAGCTCGGCCTGACACGCCCTCCTCCCCAGGGAAGTGCGAGCTGCATCACCTCCTGCTCTCGTGCCCAACCCTGCGTGACTGAGACTGAACTACGGTCGTGTCCTGTTTCCTTGTCTGTCTCGTCATCTCCCATGGTCTCCTCTACCCCTTCCCATGACGACGTTGTGTGGCTTGACGATTGGCATTCTCGGTTTGCGCCTCCTTCCACCGCGTCCACGTCCCTTGCTTGCTGCCATGTGACCGTTAGCGATCTAGCGACCCCGGTCCAGGACCCCGCTGAGACCTGAATCATCGACTCCGGGGCCACGCATCACATGACGGCCTCTTGTGAGGCCTTCGGTATGCTCGGTCATGTAGGCGATGTCTCCGATGTCCGGACGGGCTCCGGACAGGTGTTGCATGTCCGTGGTGTTGGCGTCGTTCGTTTCCGTGATCCTGCCGGTGACGTCTTCCTAACCGATGTCCTCTTCGTCCTTGGTCTCGAGCTCAACCTCCTGTCCGTCACTGCCCTTGACCGCATGAGCATGGACGTTGTGCACTCACTTGGTGTTGGCATTGTGTCGTTGCGTCCGTCTAGTCTTGTCGGACTGCACGCCACCGCCCGTGGCAACCTCCGGCATGTACCTCGCATCTCCTCCTCCCCTTTCGACTCCTTCCCGTCGGCCGCCACAGGCCATGCTTTTGTCATCAACACGCTTTCTCCTTCGCACACTCACCTCTTGTACCGCTGTCTTTGCCACGCCCACTCTGCTGCCATAGACAGCATGCTCCGCACCCAGCCGGCCAAGGGCCTTGACCCGGAGACTTTCCCCCTCCCGTGCCCCGCTGAGTGCATTGATTGTGCTCAGGGGAAGATGCACCGGTCCATGTACCCTTTGTGTTCCTCCCGTGCGTCTGCCTCTCTTAACCTTGTCCATTTGGACGTCATGGGCCCTCTCCCCACGGAGTCAGTCGGCAAGCACGGCCGCTATGTCCTCACCCTCATGGATGACTACTCTCGCTAATGTTGGGTCTTCTGCCTTCGGCAGAAGTGCGATGTCGCTCGAGCCATCAAAGACTGGCTTGTCCTTGCAAAGCGCGAGTGTGGCCGCTCTCTTCGCCGCTTTTGCTCCGATCGCAGTGGTGAGTACATGGGTGAGGCCACAACCTTTCTCACCTCACGCGGGATCCACCATGACATGTCCGCGCCCTACACGCCCGCCCAGAACGGTGTCTCCAAACGATGGAACCGTACCATGGCCGACGCCATCCGCACCATGCGGGTCGAGTCCGGTCTCTCCCATGACTTCTATTTTGAAGCCATGGCCTACATGACCTGGGTCTAGAACCGGATTCCCCACGGTCCCCTTCCGCGCCAGTCCACGCTGTACCAGCATTGGTGTGGTGAGCGAGCTGACCTTCGCCCAGCTCGCATCTAGGGTTGCGTGGCCATTGTGTGGCTGCCCGTCCCCCAGCAGGACGGCAAGCTCGCCCCTCGCGGACGACCTTGCACCATCCTCGGTGTCTCTCGTCAGTCCAAGGCCTGTTGCTTTTAGGATCCCTCCCGGCACTACATCATTGAGTCCCGGGATGCCCTCTTCTTCGAGGACCTATTTCCTCGAGACCTCATTCACTCCGACTCGTCTGTGTCTATCCCGTCGCATGGGGGAGTGGTGAGTCCGTCGACCGTCCTGCCGCTTCCGGGTGACACATCCCTCAGTCCCTCTGAGCCGGCAGCCCCAGTCGTGTCCACTGGTCCCTCTGAGCCGGCAGCCCCAGTCGCGTCTGCTGGTCCCTTCGGCCCAACAGCCCTTGTCGCGTCTGCTGGTTCCTCTGGGCCAATAGCCCCATTCGTGCCCGTTGGTCCCTCCGAGCCAACAGCGCCAGACGCGTTCGCTGGTCCCTCCGGGCTGGTAACCCCAGTCGTGTCCGCTGGTCCCTTCGGGCCGGCAGCCCCAGACGCGTCTGCTGGTCCCTCCGGGTCGGTAGCTCCAGTCGCGTCCGCTGGTCCCTCCGGGCCGGAAGTCCCAGTCGCGTCCTCCGGTCCCTCCGGGCCGGTAGCCCCAATCGCGTCCGCTGGTCCCTCCAGACTGACAGCCCCAGTTGCGTCGGCTGGCCCCTCCGGGCCAGCAACTACAGTTGCGTCCACTGGCCCCTCCGGGCCAGCAGCTCCAGTCGCGTCCGCTGGCCCATCCGGGCTAGCTGCCCCGGTTGCATCCGCTGGCCCCTCTAGGCCAGTAACCCCATCTGCCTCCATTGGCCCGTCGAACTCAGTGCCTCCTCTTGCCTTACCACGCTACACACGTGGCCCAGGCGACAGCCTCCGATCGAGACCGTCGGTGGGCGCGCAGACCATCGCAATGCACTCTGTGGCGCCTAGACCCCCCGTGGCTCCACATGTCTCCTCCACTCCCACGGTCGTGAGTGGGAACCCTGACACCAAGGCCCTCGGCTTGACCACCTCGGCCATCATTGCACACCTTCACCCGGGCTCCGCACTGGGCTACGCCATGCTTCATCACGAGCATCGGCACGCTATCGTGGCTGCACTCGCGTGTATCCCACCTGTGGCTCAAGGTGTACACGCTCTCTCAGTCCGCTCCACAGCATGCCCGGATGACCCAGCCACCCTATGCGAGATACAAGCCTCTCCTGAGGCTGCACGCTGGGACGTTGTCCGCGCCGATGAGCTCGCTTCTATCGGACATCACCATGTGTACGACCTTGTCGACCTTCCTCCAAGTCGGAAGGCCATCGGCGCCAAGTGGGTCTTTCTGCGCAAGTGGAAGCCCGACGGGTCCTTGGACAAGTACAAGGCCCGCTTTACAGCCAAGGGGTTTGCCTAGATTCCTGAGGTCGACTACGACCAGATCTTTGCCCCAGTTGGCCAGTTCTTCACTAGCCGGGCGCTCTTCAGCCTGGTCGCCCAGCATGGGTGGGAGCTGCATCAGATGGATGTGAGCAACGGTTTTCTCCATGGTTCACTGGAGGGTGAGGAGATCTACATGGTGCAGTCCCCAGGCTTCGACGATGGCATTAGGAGAGTCTGGCGTCTGTGTAAGGGCCTCTATGGCCCGAAGCACTCGCCTTGATGCTGGAACCAAGAAAGCAGTAGGTGCTCATTTCAGGCAGACTCTAGCGTAGCAACGCTGACCCCGCACTGTTTGTCAGTCCGCAAGGCCAGACTTTTGCCGCTGTTCTAGTCTACATTGACGATATCCCCATTGCTTTGCTAGACACGGTTGCTATCCAGCGTGAGAAGGCCCTGCTGCACGCCGCCTACCAGATGAAGGATCTCGGATCTGCCAGAGTCTTCGTGGGGATGGAGCTCGAGCATGATCGCTCCCAGGGCGTCCTCCACATGCACCAGGCCGCCTATGTGCAGACTCTGTCCACCCGCTTTGCGGAGGACCTACCAATCATGCCGAGCGCATCCTCACCCATGTCACCCGATAGCTAGGTGAAGCTAAAGTGTCCTGACCCAGCTGTTGTGGGGGAGCCAGTTGATGTGACCACGTATTTGCGAGTCATCGAGTCACTGATGTTCCTGGCGACGACAACAAGCCTAGACATCGCGGTCGCAGTCAACCTCCTGGCCCAGTTTTCTCAGGAGCCACGTCACCTCCACTAAGAGGTCACGATCTGAGTACTACGCTACGTCGTCTCGACTCCTCGGCGAGGTCCCATGTTCCGCCGCAAGCCGTTTGTTGTCGCGGTGGGTTGTAACGACAGTGACTAGGCCGGTAGTCCAGACGGTAAGAGTCGCACAGGCTGGATCTTTCGGATTGGTGGCACAACTATGTCCTGGCGTAGCGGCAAGCAGGGGTGAATTGTGCGTAGTACTGCTGAGACTGAGTACGTTGCTCTTGGCTCAGGTGCCTGTGAGAGTGTGTGGTTGCGCCGTCTGTTATCCAAGTTACACCAGTCTGTCGCATCCATCACGTTACATTGTGACAATGAGAGTGCCATGGCCATCGCCGAGAATGACGGCGTGCATCACACACGCACAAAGCACATCAACGTTGAGTATCACTATGTGCGTTAGTTGCTGCATGACGGCAGCATCAGCATCGTGTGGGTTGAGACAGCACGGCAGTTGGCTGACTTCTTGACCAAGGCACTAAAGCGCGACTCGTTCAAGAAGGCTGTGAGTTTGGTCGACGTGCGTCTGTGAGTGGCTCTCTTTGTCCCTCCTTGTATCTCTGCGTGGCCTATGGGAGGCTGGTCGTTGACTGTGTCTCTGCCCGCACATGTACACTGCGCCTGTGAGTCATGGTGGAGTGTTGGTTTTCGTGCATCTCTCATTTTACTCTGTTGTGTCCTCCTGGCTTGTGTACATCGGCATGCAGATGAATGACGGCAAGACTCGACACTGCTGGAGTGTGGCTCGGCAGAGCCGACGGGCGGTGAGGCCCACACACCGTTCGCTGGAGCCTCCTCCCGCCGGCGATTCACTCAGCTCCATCGACAGGCCTCCTCGGCGGTCGGGCCACTGGCGGTCACTGCCACTGCAGATGCTGTTTGCATGTACCCTGCGCTGTTTCTGGCTGTGGCATTGCGGCTGCAGTATCATGCTGTGCCTAGGGTCAATGTCTCCTACTGTGTGGCCCTGTTTGGCATCAATGACTGTCGTAGGCACTGCTTGGGTTCGGGCAGCCATAACTCTTTGCTGCTATTTTTCTGGCTGATCTTGACCGCACGACTACGTTTGCAGCATCGGTACTATGGTATGGTCCAGTTTTCAGGCAAAACGGATGATGCCTGGGTTTTGGGCTGTCGGGCGTGTGGCAGGGCTCAACGAGAAAACCCTGCCTGCCAGAAAATAGTTCTAGGACTTTTTTCTGATTGGCTGGTTAGCTAAAAAGTTCTACACTAGTGGGGGGGAGCAAGAACTTGGAGGGGTCTTTCATTGTTGCTTACATTCTTCATTGCTAATCAGTTACTTTCAGTTTCGAGCTGCTTTGTGGCGCTAACACTTGCGCGTGCACTTCTGAGTAACAAACCCAGAGCTTCCAGACTTAGTCTCTAGAGCAGCAGACTGAGGGGGTAGCAGACTTGCAGCAGACAAGCAACGAGCGTGGAAGCCCGCACGCTACATCAACAACGCTGCTGCCCCAACTTGCTGCCTAGTATTTCTGTCTTTTAACAAATTTGATATGGTTTTTGACTTCGAGGGCGAAGTCGAACTTTCCCCTGTCATCGCGAGCTCGCTGGAGGGGTTTCGCGGCAAAACCTCTCTGTGAGCTCGCGATGACCCTGTCAAAACCCCCATTCTAACTAAGGGGGTTTGTCAACGGTTTGGAGGGGTTTGTGAGATGTGGCGCACGCTGTGATAGAAGAAAGGGAATCTGTCAGGCTCCGCTACCGCGGGGCCCGACAGATGCCCAGGCAAGCAAAAAAAAAAAAACCCAAACCCCCCATTGTCACTAGGGGGTTTGCCCGAGCACCTGCGGGGCCCCGCTACCGCGGGGCCCCGCAGGTGCTCGGGCAAGTAAAAAATTATAACCCAAACCCTCTACTTCATCAAGGGGGTTTGCTTAGAGTTCGTGCATTCACCCTTGTGAACGTGCAAGTTTTGGAGTTCGCACTTGCAAACTCCAAAACTCGCAACAGACTTCGGACATTGGTGAGGCCGGTGCCAGAAGTCGCTGACTTCACCCTCGAATTCGGTGATGTCCGACTTCGAGAGCGAAGTTGAATTCCGTTTGGACGGAGTAGTAATACACCCAATGTTTCGCTAGATAAAGCAGTAGTGTCCATAGTCAAGAACAAACCGACAGCGGTGTCCACAGTTGAAAACGGAAAGACGGTGGTGTCTATAGTAAAAAAATGACATGACAGCGGTGCCCATGTCGTGGCAATGCCTATGCAATGCTTGGGCATTACTTGGCAATGCTTGGGCAATTCTTGGTACTGCCTCGCAATACCTGGTCAACGCCTGCCAATGTCTGAGCAATGACTGGCAATGCCTCGTACTGCTTGGCAATACCTAGGTAACGCCTGGCAATGCTTGGCATTGCTTGGGCAGTGCCTTTTCTACCAGTGCTTGCAATTCTTGGGCAATCCTTCGGAATACCTAGCAATTCCTCAACAATGCCTAGTAATGCTTGGACGATGCGTGACAATGCCTTGCAATGTGAGGAAATGCTTGAGAGATGCTTGGCAATGCCTGGCAATGCCTGGGAAATGCCTTGCAATATCTCGGCAATGCATGGCAATGTCTGAGCAATGCTTGACAGTTCCCGGACAACGCCCTGCAATGCCTGGGTAACACCTAGAAATGCCTTGCGATGCATGGAAAATGCTTGGCAATGCCTTGGAGATTTGTGGCAATGTTTGGCAATGCTTGGCAATGCATGGATAATGCCTTGCAATACCTTGAAATGCCTGGGCAATGGATGAAATTGTTTGGGTAATGCCTAGAAAGTCTTGGTAGTGTTTGGGGAACGCCTGGCAATGCCCGGCAATGCCTGGGCAATGCTTGACAATGCCTAGCAATATGCTTGGTAATGCCTGAACACTGCCTGGCGATGCCTTGCAATGCTTGGAAATGCTTAGTATATACATGACAATACGTGGACAATGCCTGGAAATGCCTGTGCAATGCCTAACAATGCCTAGGGAATGCCTCGCAATGCCTGGCACTGCCTTGCATTGCCTAGGGAATGCCTGGCAACGCCTAGAAACATGTGGCAATGGCTTAACAATGCCTTGGAATGCTTAGCAATGCCTCGGTCATGCCTAACAACGTGTGGGCAATGCCTGGCAATTCCTGGCAATGCATGGTAATGCCTGAGCAATGCATAGGAATGCCTATGCATTGCTTGGCATTGCCAAGCATTGCCAAGCAAGGCCTTGCTATGCCTAGGCAACTTCTGGCAATACTTGGGCAATAAGTGACAATGCCTGCAATGCGTGGGCAATTCCTGGCACTTCCTTAGATATGCTTGGCAGTGCATGGACAATTCCTTAAATGCATGGACAATGCCGGGAAATACCTGAGAATTCTTAGGAAACATGTGATAATGCCTGGCAATGCCTGGACAATGCATGGAAACGCCCAAAAAAAACCCCATAATGCTTGGCAATGATTGGCAACACCTGGGAGTGCCTGGGTAATGCCTAGCAATGCCTGGAAAATGCTTGGAAATGCATGGCCAATGTTTGGCACTGCCTGGGAAGCGCCTGAGAATGTGTGGACTATGCCTGATAACACCTGGCAATGCCTAGACAATGTTTACAAATGCTCGGGCAACACCTCCCAGTTCACTACAATGCTTGGCAATGCCTGGGTACTACCTGGCATTGTCTTGTAATGCTTGGTAATGCTTGGGCAATGCCTAGCAATACCTGGCAATGCATGTGCAATGCATGACAATACCTGGGTAATGCTTGGGTAATGCATGGCAATGCCTAGGTAATGCCTGGGAAATGCCTAGCAATGCCCAAGTAATGCCTGGGCAGTGCGTGGCAATGCTAGTAATGTCCTGGCAATGCCTGGGCAATACGAGGCAATGCCTAGGTAATGCCCAGGAGATTCTTGGCAATGCTTGAGAAGTTTGTGGCAATGCCTAGGCAATGCGTGGCCATGAGTGGGCAATGTCTGGAAATGATTGGTAATACGTGGCAATGCTTTGACAATGCCAGGAAAATGCATCACAATGCCTTGCAATTCCTGGAAAATGCCTGGCAATGCGTGGGCAATGCTTGGCAATGCCTGGAAATGCTTGGCAATGCTTGGGTCATGCCTTACGATGCCTTGCAATGTCTGGCATCGCCTGGGAAATTCCTGGAAAAACCTTGCAATGAGTGGCACTGCCTGGGAATACCTGACAATGCATCGGAAATTCCTGGCAATGCCTGGTAACACGTGGGCAATGCCTAACAATGCCTGGAAATGCCTGGAAATGCCTCAGTATTGCCTGGAAATTCTTGAAAAATGCTTGGCAATGCCTTACAATGCCTAGGCAATGTCTCACAATGCATAGAGATGCCTTTGCAATCTTTTGCAACGTATAGCAATGCCTGGACAATGCCTAGCAACGCCTGGGCACTACTTAGCAATATCTTGTAGTGCCTGGGAATGCTTGGACAATGCCTGGCGATGCCTATGCCATGCCTGGCAATGCCTCGCAATGCCCAGTAATGCCTCGGTCATGCCTCGTAATGCCTAGCAATACCTGGGCAATGCCTTGGCAATGCCCGACAATGCCTGAATAATTTCTGCCATTGCCTAGCAATGTGTGA
>SZWC01008398.1:84388-95784 GCA_023375785.1 Penium margaritaceum | reverse complement strand
GCCCACGCCTGCACCTACAAAGAGTGTGCCTATGCCTGCAAAGCCCACGCCTTTGGCTACAAAGCCCACGCCTACGCCTACAAAGCCTACGCTTGGGCCTACAAAGCCAGTGCCTACACCTACAAAAGCATGCGCCTGCGCCTGCAAAGTTTGCTCCTGAACCAACAAAGCCCGCACCTGCGCTTACAAAGCAACTAGGGCACAACTAGAACGAAACTGTGGCACAAGCAGGGTGCAAGTAGGGTGCAAGGGGGGGCGAACTAGGGCACAACTAGGGCGCAACTAGGGCACAACTAGGGCGTAACTAGGGCGCAAGTAGGACGCAAGTAGGGCACAACTAGAGTGTTACTGGGGCNGGGCAATGCCTTGAAATTCCTGGACAATACCTGACAATGCCTAGCAATGCTTGGGCATGCCTTGCCAAATCTTGTCAGTGTTTGGCAATGCCTAGCAATGCCCGGAAAATGCCTTGCAATTCCTAGGTAATGCCCGGCAATGTGTGACAATACCATGGCAATGTTGGGCAATGCCTAGCAATGCTTGGCAATGCTTGGCAATGCTTGGAAATTCCAGGTAATGCCTGGAAAATGCCTAACAATTCTTGGCAACACTTAGCAATGCCCTAATAATGCTTAGACAATGCACGAGGACTGCCTAGCAATGCCAGGGTAATGCCTTGCAATGCTTGGCAGTGCTTGGCAATGCAAGGCAATGCCTGGGAATGCCTAGGCAATGCCGGGCAATGCCTGGGCAACGCCTGGCAACTCCTAGAAATTCCTGGGAATGCCTTATAATGCTTGGCAGTGTCTGGTAATGCCTTTACAATGCCAAGCAAAGCTTGGAAATGCCTCGCAAAGCCTCGCAATTCCAAGGCACTGCCTAGCAATGCCTCGACACCGGCTAAAAATGCGTGCGCACTGCCTACGCAATGCCTAGCAATTCTTGGCAATGCCTAGCAATGCCTGGGCAATGCCTCGGAATGCCTGGCAATGCTTGGCAATGTGAGGGCAATGCATGAGAATACTTTGCAATGCTTGGCAGTGCATGGTAAATCTTGGGCTATGCCTGGAAATGCAAGACAATGCTTGACAATGTCTGGAAATGCCTGGCAATTTGTAGACAATAGTTGCTAAGGCCAGTGCAATAGCTGAAAATGCCTGGAAATCTGTGGCAATGCCAAGGTAATGCCTGGGCAGTTCCTAGCAAGGTATGGCAATGCTTGAAATTTCCTGGGTAATGCGTTGCAACATCTTGACGATGCCTGGCAATGCCTCGCAAAGCTTGATCATGCTAGTGAAACTTAGTAATGTCTTGCAATGCCTGGCAATTCTTGTCAATGCCAGGGCAATGCATATCATGTCTAGAAATCCCTGGAAATGTTAGGATAATGCCTTCCAATGCCTAGGAAATGCCTAGTAATGCCTTTACAATGCCTGGCAATGCCTGGCCATACCTGGGCAATACGTAGCCATTCCCTGNGCCCACGCCTGCACCTACAAAGAGTGTGCCTATGCCTGCAAAGCCCACGCCTTTGGCTACAAAGCCCACGCCTACGCCTACAAAGCCTACGCTTGGGCCTACAAAGCCAGTGCCTACACCTACAAAAGCATGCGCCTGCGCCTGCAAAGTTTGCTCCTGAACCAACAAAGCCCGCACCTGCGCTTACAAAGCAACTAGGGCACAACTAGAACGAAACTGTGGCACAAGCAGGGTGCAAGTAGGGTGCAAGGGGGGGCGAACTAGGGCACAACTAGGGCGCAACTAGGGCACAACTAGGGCGTAACTAGGGCGCAAGTAGGACGCAAGTAGGGCACAACTAGAGTGTTACTGGGGCGTAACTAGGGCGCAACTAGGGCGTAACTAGGGCAAAACTAGGGCATAGCTAGTGCCCAACTCAGGCGCAACTAGGACACAACTGGGGCACAACGAGGGTACATCTGTGGCGCAAGCAGGGCGCAAGTAGGGCACAAGTAGGGTACAACTAGGGTGTAACTAGGGTGCAGTTAAGGCATAGCTAGTGCCCAACTGAGGCGCAACTAGGGTGCAACTAGGGCGCAACTAGGACGTAACTAGGGCACAACTAGGGCGCAACTAGGGTGCAAGTAGGGTGCAAGGAGGTCACAAGTAGGGCGCAACTAGAATGTAGCTCGGGCGTAATAGGGTGTACCTAGTACCCCACTGAGGCATAACTAGGGCGCAACTAGGGTGCAACTAGGGCTTAAGTAGGGTGCAACTAGGGCACAAGTAGGGTACAAGTAGAGTGCAAGTAGGATGCACGTAGGGCACAACTAGGGTGAAACTAGGGCGTAACAAAAGCACAAGTAGGGCAAAACTAGGAAGCAAGTAGGATGCAAGTAGGGCGTAACTAGGGTGCAACTAGGGTGCAAGTAAGTCGCAAGTATGGTGCAACTAGGGCGCACCTAGGGTGTAACAAGGGTGCAACTGGGGTGAAACTAGGACGCAACTGGGGTGTAACTAGGCCATAGCTAGTGTCCAATTGAGACGCAACAAAGGTGCAACTGGGGCGCAACTAGGGCGCGAGCAGGAGGCAAGTAGGGCGCAACTAGGACTCAACTAGGGCACAACTAGGATGCAACTAGGGCTTAGCTAGTTTCCAACTGAGGCACAATTAGGGTGCAACCAGGGCGCAACTAGGGTACACCTATGGCACAACTAGATCGCAAGTATGGCGCAACTAGGGCGTAACTAGGGTGCAACTAGGGTGCAACTAGGGCGTATCTAGTGTCCAACTTTGGTGCAACTAGGGTGCAACTAGGGTGCAAGTAGGGCTTAACTAGGGCGCAAGTAGGGTGCAACTAGGGCACAAGTAGGAAGACACTAGGGCGCAGGTGGGGTGCATGTTGGGCGCAACTAGGGTGTAACTAGGGCGCAACTAGGGCGTAGCTGGGGCGTAACTAGCGCAACTAGGTTGTAACTAGGGCGCAAGTAGGGCGCAACTAGGGCGCAACTAGGGTGCAAGTAGGGTTCAAGTAGGGCACAACTAGGGTGCAAATAGGGTGCGACTAGAGCCCAAGAAAGGCGCAATTTGGACGCAACTATGGCACAACTAGGGCGCAACTAGGGCACAACTAGGGCATACATAGGGCGCAAGGACACAAGTAGGGTGCAACTAGGGTGCAAGTAGGGTGCAAGTAGAGCGCAAGTAGGGCGCATGTATTGTGCAACTAGGGTGAAACTAGGGCGCAAGTAGGGCGTAACTAGGGCGCAACTATGGCGCAACTAGGGTACAACTAGGGTGCAAGTGGGGCACAAGTAGGGCGCAAGTAGGTTGCAAGGAGGGCATAACTAGGGCTCAACTAAGGCGTAGCTAGTGCCCAATTGAGGCACAACCAGGGCGTAACTAGGACGCGATTCGGGCACAACTAGGGTGCACGTAGGTCACAAATAGGGTGTAAGTATGGTGCAAGTAGGCCGCAACTAGGGCGTAACTAGGGTGCAACTAGGGTGGAACTAGGACTTAGCTAGTGCCCAATCAAGGCGCAAGTCGGGCGCAACTAGGGCGCAAGTAGGACACAACTAGGGCGCATGTGTCAAAACATCGGAGTGAGTAGTGAGTGCGATGGCAGATGTAGACTGAAGCAGGGTATGGCGGCAGACATGCAACTGCCGATGAAGGCAAGTAACTGCGAGATAGTCCAAGGAGTTAGCCAGAAGAGCGCTAGGCAGGTTGCGAGAAGTGGAGTGCGAGAGTTTGAATAAACAGGAGTGCGGTTAGGGAATGTAGACAGCTCAAGTACAAAGGTGAAATACAATGGTGTGAGAGAGCTAAGGGACGGAACAAGAGTGACGGAGCGAAGTGATGTTTGGTAGGAGGGCTGAGAGTGGATGGCGAAGAAGGGGTGAGTGATCAACAAGCAAAGACATGGTGGCAAAGCCGTGGAACCAAAGGCAAACAGGATGAGATGACTGTTTTGGGTTAAACTGGAGAATGAACATTCTTAGTGTATACATGCAGAACATGACAAAGGAGCATAGCAACAGCTTCTTTCCGCTAGCCGGAAGCAGGTGACACACATCATGCTACTAGGGGATAGCTTGATCGTTGGGTGAACAGTCACTGGACCAATACAACAAGTAGTCAAGGTGCTTCCGTCCATGGACGTAAGCTGTTGTTGAGAATCTTGATATTCCTCCTCTCGTCAAGCCTTCATTTGAACAGCAAGAAGGGCACAACTAGGGTGCAACTAGAGCCGAACTAGTGTGCAACTAGGGCGCAAGTAGGGCACAAGAAGGGTACACATATAATGCAGTTATGGCACAAGTAGGGTGCAAGTAGGGTACAACTAAGACACAACTAGAATGCAACTAGGGCGGAAGCAGGGTACAAGCAGGGCACAAGTAGGACCTAGGTAGGACGTAACTAGTACTCAAGTAGGGTGCAAGTAGGGCGCATGTAGGAGGCAAGTAGATTGCTACTAGGGCACAACTAGGGCACAAGTAGGGAAAAAGTAGGGTGCAAGTAGGGTGCAAGTAGGGCGGAAGTAGGGTGCAAGTACGGCATAACTAGGGCACAACTAGGGTGTAATTAGTGTCCAACTGAGGTCCGGCTAGGGTGCAACTAGGGTGTAACTAGGACGGAACTAGGGCACACTAGGGCACAAGTAGGGTGCAAGAAGAGCATAAGTAGGGCAGAACTAGGGCCCAACTAGGGAAAAACTAGGAAGTAGCTAGTGCCCAATTAAGGCGTAACTAGGGCGCAACTAGGGTGAAACTAGGGCGCGATTAGGGGGCAACTAGGGCGCAACTAGGATGCAAGAAGGTATAACTAGGGCGCAACTAGGCCACAACTAGGGCGCAACTAGGGCATAGCCAGTGCCCAACTAAGGTGCAACTAGGGCGCAAAAAGGCGGAAGAAGGGCACAACTAGGGCACTAAGAGGGCGCAAGTAAGGCGCAAGTAGGGCGCAAGTAGGGCGCATGTAGGGCGCAAGTAGGGTGGAATTAGGGTACAACTAGGGCACAAGTAGGGTGCAAGGAGAACGCAAGTTGGATGCAAATAGGGCGTAACTACGACGGAACTTGGGCGGAACTAGGTTGCAAGTATGGCACAAGTAGGGCGCAACTAGGGGGCAACTAGGACGCAACTAGATCCCAAGTAGGGTGCAAGTAGTGCGCAAGGGGGGCACAACTAGTGTACAACTAGGAGGCAACAAGAGTGCAAGTAGGGCACAAGTAGGGAAAAAGAGGGGTGCAACTAGGGTGCAACTATGGCGCAACTAGGGCATAGCTAGTGTCCAACTGAGGTGCAACTAGGGCGAACCTGGGGCGCAACTAAGGCGCAACTAGGACACAAGTCAGGTAAGTAGGATGCAACTAGGGCGCAACTAGGGCGTAGCTAGTGCTCAACTGAGGCGCAACTAGGGTGCAACTAGGACGCAAAGAGGGCTGAATGAGGAAGAAAGCAGTGCGCAAGTAGGATGCAAGTAGGACAGAAATAAGGCACGACTAGGGCGTAACTAGGATGAAACTAGGGCGTCGCTGGTTCCCAACTGCGGCGCAACAAGGGCGTAACTAGGGTGCAACTAGGACACAACTAGGACGCAAGTAGCGCACAACAAGGGCATAGGTAGCATGCAAGTAGGATGAAAACATGGCACAAGTAAGATGCAAATAGGGCGCAATAAGGGCGCAATCAGGGCGCAACTAGGGCACAGGCATGGTGCAAGTAGGGTGCAAATGGGGCACAGCAAGGGCACAACTAGGGCACGACTAGGGCGCAAGGAGGGCGCAAGTAGAGCACAACTAGGGCGCAACTAGGGCGCAACTAGGGCGCAACTAGGGCGCAACTAGGGCGCAACTGGGGTGAAATTAGGGCACAACTAGGGTGCAAGTAGGGCGCAAGCAGGGCGTAACTAGGGCATATTTAGGGCGCAAATCGGGTGCATTTAGGGTGCAAGTAGGGTGCAAGTAGGACTCAACTAAGGCGCAACTAGGGTGCAACTAGGGTGCAAGTAGGGAGGAAACAGGGTGCAGTTAGGTAAGAAGTAGGGCGCAATCAGGGTGCAACAAGGGCACAACTAGGGCACAACTAGGGCTCAACTAGGGCACAACTAGGGCGTAGTTAGTGACCAATTGAGATACAACTAGGGCATAACCATGGCGTAACTAGGGCACAACTAGGGCATAATTAGGGCAGAAGTAGGGCGCACATAGGGCGCAACTAGGGTGCAACTGGGGTGTAGCAAGTGTCCAACTGAGGTGCAACCGGGCACAACTAGGGTACAACTAGGGTAGAACTAGGGAGGAACTAGGACGCAAGAGGGATGCAAGTAGGGTGTAACTAGTGCGCAACTAGGGCGTAACTAAAGGGTGCAACTAGGTTGCGACTAGGGTGTAGCTGGTGCCTCATGAGGCATGACAAGGGTGCAACTAGGGCCCAAGTATGGCGCAAATAGGGCGCAAATAGGACGCAAGTAGGGTGCAACTAGGACGGAAGTACAACACAAGTACGGAGCAACTAGGGCGCAACTAGGGCGCAACTAGGGCGTAGCTAGTGCTCAACTGAGATGCAACTAGGGCGCAACTAGGCCACAAGTAGGGTACAACTAGGGTGTAAGTACGGTGCAAGTAGCGCGCAAGTAGGGCGCAACTAGAGCGCAACTAGGGTGTAGCTAGTACCTAACTGAGGTGCAACTAGGGAACAACTAGGGCGGAAGTGGGTTGCAACAAGGGCGCGAGGAGGGCGCAAGTAGGGTGCAACTAGGGTGTAAGTACGGTGCAAGTAGGGCGCAAGTAGGGTGCAACTAGAGCGTAATTAGGGCACAACTAGGGTGCAACTAGGGTACAACTAGGGTACATGTAGGACTCAAGTAGGGCACAAGTATGGCTCAACTAGGGTGCAAGTAGGGCACAAGTAGGGCACAACTAGGGCACAAGTAGGACACAACTAGGGTACAAGTGGGGCATAGATTGTGTCCAAATAAGATGCAACTAGCGCCGATCTAGGGCGGAAGTACAACGCAAGTAGGGTGCAAGTAAGGCGCAACTTCGGAGTAACTAATGCACAAGTAGGGCTCTACTAAGGCCCGAGTAGGGCGCAAGTAGGGTGCAACAAGGGCGCAACTAGGATGTAAGTAGGGCATAAAAAGGGTGAAATTAGGGCGTAACTGAAGCGCAAGTAGGACGCAAGTAGGGTGTAACTAGGGCGCAACTACCGGCCAAGTAGGGTGCAAGAAGGGCACAACTAGGGTTCAAGTAGAGCACAATTAGGGCACAAGTAGGATAGAACTAGGGTGCAACTAGGACGCAACTAGTGCGTAAGTAGGGCACAAGGAAGATGCAACTAGTGTACAACTAGGGCTCAACTAGGCTGTAGTTAGTACCCAACTAAGGCGCAACTAGGGTGCAAGTAGGGTGCAACTAGGGCACAACTAGGGTGCAAGTAGGGTGCAAGCAGGACGGAAGTAGGTCACAAGTGGAGAGCAACTAGGGTGCGTGTAGGGCGCAAGTAGGGCCGAACCAGGGCATAGTCAGTGAGAATTTGATGCGCAACAAGGACCCACGTAGGGCACAACTAGGGCGCAAGTATGGCACAACTAAGGCACAACTAGAGCTCAACTGGGGCGTAAGAAGGGTGCAAGTAGGGCCCAAGTAGGGTGCAACTAGGACGCAACTAGGATGCAACTAGGGCTTAGTTAGTGCCCGATTGAGGTGCAACTAGGGCTCAACTAGGACGCAACTAGGATGCAACTAGGAGGGAAGCAGATTGCAACTAGGGCGCAAGTAGGGCGCAACTAAGGTGCAACTAGTGCACAATTAGGAGTTAACTAAGGCACAACTAGGGTGTAACTAGAGCCCAACTAGGGCACAACTAGGGCTTAGCTAGTGTCCAACAAAGGCGCAACTAGGGCACAATAAGGGCGCAACTAGGGCACAACTAGAGCATAACTAGGGCACAAGAAAAGCACAAGGAGGGTGCAAGTAGAGCGCAAGTAGGGCACAACTTGGGCGCAAGTAGGGTACAAGTAGAACACAACTAGGGCACAAGTAGGGCGCAATAGGAAGAAAGAAGGGTGCAACTAGGGCGCAAGTTGGAGGTAAGTTGGGCACAAGCAGAGCGCCAGTAGGGCAAAACTAGGGCGCAACTAGGACGCAAATATGGCAAAGTAGGGTGCAAGTAGGGCAATACAAGGGTATAACTAGGGCACAATTAGGGCATAATTATGGTACAAGTAGGGCGCAACTAGGTTACAACTAGGGCACAAGAAGGAAGCAAGTAGGACCCATGCAGGGTACAACTAAGGTGTACCTAGGATGTACATAGGGCACAAAAAGGGTGCGAGTAGGGCACAAGTACTGCGCAAGTACAGTGCAAATAGGGCGCAAGACTAGGGCGCAACTAAAACATAACTAGGATGCACTAGGGCGAAAGTAGGGCACAATTAGGGTGCTAGTAGGACGCAACTTGGGTGCAACTAGGGCACAATTAGGGCGCAAGAAGGACGCAAGGGGCAAATAGGACGCAACTAGGACGCAACTAGGATCCAAGTAGGGTGCGAGTTCGGTGCAGGTAGGACATAAGTAGGGTGCAAGCAGAGCGCAATTAGGACACGATTAGGGTGCAACTAGGGCGTAGCTAGTGTCCAACTGAGGCATAACAAGGGAGTAACTTGGGCGCAACTAGGGTGCAACGAGGGCAAAATTAGGGTGCAACTAGGGTACAAGTACGGCACATCTAGGGCACAAGTAGGGTGCAAGTAAGGTTTAAGAAGGGCACAACTAGGACGCTACTAGGGCACAGCTTGGGCACAACTAGGGTGTAGCTAGTGCCAACCTGATGCCCAACTAGGCCACAACTAGGGAGCACGTAGGGCAAAACTAGGACACAAATAGGCCGCAAGTAGGGCGGAAATTGGACGCAACTAGGGCGCAACCAAGACGCAAGTAGGGTACATGTAGGATACAACTAGGGTGTAAGTAGGGAAAAACTAGGGCACAAGTAGGACGCAACAAGGGCGCAACTAGGGCGCATCTAGGGTTCAAGTAGGGCGTAAGTAGGACGCAACTAGGGCATATGCTGGGTGCAAGTAAACCACAAGTAGGGCACAAGTAGGGCGCAACTAGGGCCCAAGTAGGGCGCAACTAGGACCCAAGTAGGGCGCAAGTAGGGCTCAAGTAGGGTGAAAGTACGGTAGAACTAGGGTACAAGAAGGGCGCAACTGGGGCGCCAGTAGGGCGTAACTTGGGTGTACCTAGGCCGCACCTAGGGCGCATCTAGGATGCAAGCACGGCACAAGTAGGGCGCATTGAGGGTGAAACTAGGGCTTAACCTGGGTACAATTAGGGCCTAAGTAAGGTGCTTCTAGGGTGTGTAGGGTGCAACTGTTGAAGATTTGCCCCTCTGCATACCCAAGTGCGACGCCGAGAGGCGCCGACGAGCCGCCAGAGAGAGGAAAATCCTCGTCAACGGATCTGGCGACTCGAGGATTGCTCGGATCCTAAAATGGAGGATTCCTCAAATTTGACGAGTTGCTGAATCCGGTGGAAGTTGTTTCACCGGAATCGGACAAGTAACGAGGGAGATATGGGCTTCCAAAGTTGGGGTGTGCGCGGCGGTTCTGGGAGCCGGCCGCGGTTCGACTTCCGGTGAATAATTGACCGGAGCGAGTAACAAAATGCCATCTGGGGGATTTTGCCCCGGAAGGACTGCCGAGACGTCCGGTGGATGATTCGCCGGATTTCAGGAGTGCAGTTTGTTACTGAGGGACTTAGCCAAAATCCTGGCTCGGAGTCCGAAACTCAATGGTACAGTTTGTTACTCGGGGACTTAGTCAAAATTCCGACTGGGAGTCCGCGAACAGGTTTCGACCCACATCAATCCCCATCACCAAACTCGATGATTAACTCATCGAAACAGAGCCCAAAGGCATGAGGGGCGCCGCCACTATGCATAGGGACATCTGCGCCTCCGGAATGGCGTTTTGATGGGTCCTTGATGTGTGAAGGCGCCTCGGCGGGCGACGTTGTGCGCGCCGCCGAGTGAGCGGCTGGTTTGGGGTGCTGCGCTTCGACTGACGTAGCGGGAGCTACGGTTATCCGAATCGCGCACGGTTTGGTGCGTTGGAGAGCACATGACTAGCCCTACAAATATTTAGATCATGTCCATGTTCAAAAACCAATGCAAAATCGCGTTATTCCCTTCGCAAAAGTGACTGTCTCGCAAATGCCTTCGACTCCCATAAACATAGTGTGAGGCGACCAGAAAGCTCGCGCTTACACTCAGAACCACCCGCAAAACACAGCCGTGAACACACAGCAGACCCGTCGGGCCACATTGGAACTGTCTCCACCCGGGGGCCTTTTTTTGACAAAGGGTTATGGGCCCACAGCCCTGACCGGTCTGCACATCGCTCACGGCTTTCGCGGCGGACGGGACTGTCGTCAGGGACGACATCGCCGTCAAGCTCTGAGGTCCCGGAGTTGAAGACTGCGCAAATGGCGCAAAAGGAGATGCAGCCCATCCAGAAGTATGCAGGTGGTCCTGGCTACGGACTATGGATGTGGCACTTTGAGCTGCACCTCGCGCATAAGGGGCTGCTAGAGGTCATGAAGGGAACGGAAGTCCTTGACGAAGCGACGGCGACGGAAGTGCAGAAGGAGGCCTTCGCAAAGAAGAACACAGAGGCGCTCATGCTACTGGTGTCCGGGACGGCCGAGTCGCAATGGGGCTACTTCCAGGGCTACAAGCTGGCAGCCGAAGCTTGGCAAAAACTCTGTGCCATCCATCAATCCAAGTCACTTGCGAACAAAATCTTCGCAATGAAGCAACTCCTGACAGTGAGAATCGAGGAGGGAGATGATGTCATCACCGCCATGCAGCATATCGAGTCGCTCGCCTTACAATGCAACGACGTGGGGTGGAAGATCGACACACAGCTGCAGGCGATGGCCCTCCTCATGGCCCTTCCTGACAGTTGGAGCCCTCTCATTACAGTCNGCAGAGTACATCCGCAACGAGGCGCAGCGACGGAGCTGCGGGGAGTCCTCGTCGTCCTCATCGGCCCTCGTCACCAAAACGCGTGGTGGCGGAAGCGGGGCCAAGGGAGGTGGCGGACATGGCGGCGGCAAGAAGGGCGCCAAGAAGGGTGCATGCTGTAATTGCGACAAGGAGGTCCATTGGGCCCGTGAGTGCACCGAGGAGGCAAAGGCCGGTGGCAAGGACGCCAAAGGCAAGAAGGCGCTCCTCAACGGCACTCAAAACCACTACCTCAAGAAGGCCAACCGGTGATGCCTTGACTCTGGAGCGGAGGAGCATACCCAGGTCGAGAAGGTCGGGTTCATCAACTACACCAAGTCCAGCAAATCCATGGTGGTCGCGAACGACAAGGTCGAGCCGGCGGCTGGCCAAGGAGACGTGGACGTGGAGGTGGTGGTTGG
>SZWC01008398.1:49778-63233 GCA_023375785.1 Penium margaritaceum | reverse complement strand
CCGCCGAGTATGAAGATACATGACGTGTTTCATGTGAGCCTGCTGGCTCCATACACGGCAGAAGGAACCGTTCAGCCACCGCCAGCAGTCCTGGCTGCCGACGGCCAATACGAGATCCTTCGCCTACTCCAGCACCGAGAGCGTACTCTTCGGTCGCGCGTTGTCAGGGAGTACCTCGTCCATTGGGCCGGTTGTGGACCTGAACATAATTCATGGGAGCCCGAATCTCGGTTGCCCATAGGGGTGGTCAACGAGTAGTGGAGCGAGCTTGCAGCTCGCACAGATCGAAGCGTAGTAGGAGGTACCACCTGAATGCGGAAAAGTGAACAACATTCCCACAGGGCAGCATTCATGGACAGCGACCATAGGAGGTTGGGGACGCCCAACATGGTTATCGCGCGGACGCTCCAGCCTAAAGGGGGGAGGCCGCTAGCCATGCTGACCTACAAGCTGCAGCTTAGGTCTACGTACCATGCACGTGTTCATGTTTAGCTGGTGATTGAAATTATTATTTTTCTTTCACAATGTTGACAACTCACTACCTGGCATTCTCACTTGTTGGTCATGAACCGGGACGGTTCATAATAAGTGGGGAGGAATGTAGCGGGAGGGCCAGTTCGGCCCTCCCACCTCGCGATAGTGAGGGGGTGGCTGCAAGCCATCCCTCGCTATCGCGAGGGTTGGCCGGTGGCCAGCCACCCGCTGGCTACTGGCCGGCCGGCGGCCGACCGGCTGGGTGGCCGGCGGCCGGTCAAGTGGCCGGCCGGCCACCCGCCGGCGAGCCATCGGCCGCCGATCGAGCTGGTGGCTCGATCGACGGCCAGGAGGCCGTGAGGCCTCGAGGGCCGAGGCCTGTGGCCTCGTGCCCTCGTCCTCGCTCGCCCTCCTCGCTTGGGAGAACAAGGGAGTTCGAGGGATAGAGCAAGGAGCGAGGAGCGAATAGCGCACGAGAAAAGTCGGCGCGAAATCGCCGATCGTGCCTCGCACGCGATGATTTCGCGCCGACGCGTCAAAACAGAAACTCAAGTTCGTTTACGACGAACTACGAGTTTCTAAACCGGAAAACTCGTGTAAACTCACGAGTTTGAGGTAAAATCCCCTCGTTTTGGACCCAGAACGAGGGGGTTGGGTAAAAACGGAAATGGGCCTCCGGAGACTCGAAGTATTCGAGTCTCCCTGCTCTGGGTCGTTGATGACGATTGCCCCTCAGTCTCGCAAGGGGGGGAAAACCCCTGACGTGGACTGAGAACGCCATTCTACGAACTCCGACGACGACTTCAGAGCAGGAGCTAGAGATCCAGCCCGTTACAAGGGTGCAACTAGGGCACAACTTTGGGGCAAGAAGGGTGCAAGTAGGACACATTAGGGTGCAACTAGGTCACAACTAGGGTGCAACTAGTGCGCAAGTAGGACGCAACTAGGGCAAAAGTAGGGCCCATGTACTCCTCAAGTAGGGCACTAGTAGGGCGCAACTGGGGTGCAACTAGGACGCACGTAGGGCCCAACTAGGGCGCAAGTAGGATACACCAGGTACAGAACAAGGGCGCAACTAGGGCGCCACTAGGGTGCAAGCAGGGCATAAGTAGGGCGCAACTCGGGTGCAACTAGGGTGCAACTAGGGCACAAGTAGGACATAAGTAGGGTAAAAAAAGGGTGGAATTAGGGTGAAACAAGGATGCAACTAGGGCACAAGTAGGGCGTAAGTAGGGCGGAAGTAGGATGCAACTAGGGCACAACTGGGGAGAAAATAGGGTACAAGTAGGGCGTAAGTAGGGCGTAACTAGGACGCAACTCGGGCCTAGCTAGTGCCCAACTGAGACGTAGCTAAGGCATAACCAGGGCGCAACTTGGGCATAACTAGGGTGCAACTAGGGCACAACTAAGATGGAAGTAGGGCGATGTTAGGGCACAAGTAGGGCACAAGTAGGGCGCAACCAGCGTGTAACTAGGGAGCAAGAAGGGCGTGACTAGGGCACAAGTATTGCACAAGCAGGGTACAAGTAGGGCGCAACTAGGGCGCACCTACGGCGCAACCAGGGTGCAACTAGGGCACAAGTATTGCACAAGCAGGGTACAAGTAGGGCGCAACTAGGGCGCACCTACGGCGCAACCAGGGTGCAACTAGGGTGCAAGTAGGGCGTAAGTAGGACGCAAGTAGGGGGCACGTAGGGCGGAACCAGGGCGCAATAAGGGCGTAACTAGGGCGCAAGTAGGGTACAACTAGGACATAACTAGGGTGCAACTAAGGCACAAGTAGGACACACATAGGGCATAAGTAGGATGCAACTAAGGTGCAACGAGGGCACAAGTGGGGCACAAGTAATGTTTAACTAGGGAGTAACTAGGGAGCAGCTAGGGCGCATCTAGAGCTCAACTAGGGCGCAACTGGGGCATAGCTAGTGCCCAACTGAGATGCATCTGGGGCGCAACTAGGGCAAAACTAAGGTGTAACAAGGGCATAAATAAGGCACAAGTAGGGCACAAGGAAGGTGAAACTAGGGTACAACTAGGGCGGAAATAGTATGTAGCTAGTGCCTGATCGAGGTGCAACTTGCACAGAAGTAGGGCGCAACTAGGGCGCAACTATGATACAACTAGGGTGCAAGTAGGACACAAGTAGGATGCAACTACAACAAAACAAGGGTGCAACTAGGGTGAAACTAGGGCATAGCTAGTGCCTAACTGAGACGCAACTAGGACGCGACTAGGAATCAACTATGGCGGAAATGGGGTGCAACTAGGGCCCAACAAAGGCGCAAGTAGGGTGCAACTAGGGCCCAACTCGGGAGCAAATAGAGGGTAAGTAGGGCGCAACTAGGGCGCAACCAGGACGTAGCTAGTGCCGAACTAAGGCGCAATAAGGGCGCAACTGGAGCGTTCATGGGGCGCAAGCAGGGTGCAACTAGGGCGCAAATAGGGCCCAAGTAGGGCACAAGAAGGGTGCTAGTGGGGCACAACTAGAGTGTAACTATGGCGCAAGAAGGGCGCAACTAGGCCGCACATACGGCGCAAAAAGGGAATAACAAGGGCACAACAACAGTGCAACTAGGACGCAAATAGGGCATAAGAAGGCACAACTAGGGTGCAAAAAGGGCACAACTAGGGCGCGAGTAGGACCCAACTAGGGCGCAGGTAGGGCAGAACTAGGGTAAAACTAGAGTGCAACTAGGGGGCAAATAGGATGTAAGTGGGACGCATGTAGGATGCAACTAGGGCACAAGTACGGTGCAAGTAGGGTACAAGCAGGGCACAAGTAGGGCGCAACTGGTGTGCAACGAGGACAAGTCTAGGGCCAACTAGGGCGCGAGTAGGGCACAAGTACGGCGTAAGTAGGGCGAAAGTAGGATGCAACTAGGGCGCAACTAGGGCTCAAGTAGAACGCAAGTAGGATGCAAGTAGGGCACAACTTGGTCGTAGCTAGGGCAAAACTAGGGCGCAAATAGGACGCAACTAAGGCACCACTAGGGTGCAACTTGGGCATAGCTAGTGTCCAACTGAGGTGCAAGTAGTGCGCAACTAAGGCGCTAGTAGGGTACAACTACGGCGTAAGTAGGGCACATCTAGAGTGCATAGAGGACGCAAGTACGGCGCAAGTAGGGCGCAACTAGGGTGTGACTAGGGCGTAAGTAAGGTACAGCTAGGGCGCAACTAGCACGCAACTAGTGCGCAACTTGGGCGCAAGTAGGGACCAACTAGGGCGCAACTAGAACACAACTAGGGAATAGCTTGTGTCCATCTGAGGTGCAAGTAGGGTGCAATAGGGCGCATGTCGGGCGCAAGTACGGCTCAAGGAGGGCGCAACTAGGGCACAAGTAGGATACAAGAAAGTTGAAAGAAAGACGCATTTGGGGCGTAGCTAGTGTCCAACTAAGGTGCAACTAGGGTGCAACTAGGGCGCCACTTGGGGCCAACTAGGGCGCAAGTCGGGCGCAACTAGGGCGCAAGAAGGGCACAACTAGGGCGCAACTAGGGCGCAAGTAGGGCGCAACTATGGTGCAAGTAGGGCGTAAGTAGGACATAAAAAGGGCACAACTAGGACGTAACTAGGGCTCAAATAGGACGCAAGTAGGACGCAAGGAGGGCGGAAGTAGGACATAACTAGGACGCAACACAAATACAGCTAGGGCGTAAGTTGGGCGTAGGTAGGGTGCAACTAGGGTACAACAAGTGCATAACTAGGGCACAATTAGGGTGTAAGTAGGGCACAAGTAGGGCGCAAGTAGGGTGCAACAAGGGTTTAACTAGGGTGTAGCTAGTGCCCAGATGAGGCACAACTAGGGTGCACCAAGGGCGTAACTAGGGCGCAACTAGTGGGTAGCTAGTGCCCAACTGAGGCACAACTAGGGTGCACCAAGGGCGTAACTAGGGCGCAACTAGTGGGTAGCTAGTGCCCAACTGAGGCACAACTAGGGTGCACCAAGGGCGTAACTAGGGCGCAACTAGTGGGTAGCTAGTGCCCAACTGAGGCACAACTAGGGTGCACCAAGGGCGTAACTAGGGCGCAACTAGTGGGTAGCTAGTGCCCAACTGAGGCACAACTAGGGTGCACCAAGGGCGTAACTAGGGCGCAAGTAGAATACAAGTAGGGCCCATATAGGATGCATCTTGGATGCCACTAGGGCGCAACTCAGACGCAACTAGGGCACAAGTAGAGCGTAACTAGGGCACAACTAGGGCAAAACTAGGGCGCAACTAGGGCACAAGAAGGGCACAAGTAGGGCCCATGTAGGACGCAACTAGGGCACAACTAGGGCTCAATCAGGGCGTAGCTAATACCCAACTGAGTCGCAACTAGGGTGTAATTAGAGGGAAAACAGGGTGCAACTAGGGCGCAACTAGTGTGTAACTAGGTCGCAACTAGGGCGCAAGAAGGGCACAAATAGGGCACAACTACGGCGCAAGTAGGGTGCAGCTAGGGCGCAACGAGGGCACAACTAGGGCGCAACTAGGGTGCAACTAGGGCGCAACTAGGATGTAGCTAGTGCTCAACTAGGCGCACCAAGGGCGCAACTAGGGTGCAACTAGGGCGTAACTAGGGCGTAACAAGGGTTCAACTAGAGTGTAACTAGTGCGTAACTACGGCGCAAGTATGGCGCAAGTAGGACCTAAGTGGGGCGTAACTAGGGCGCAACTAGGACACAACTAGGGCGTACCTAGTGCCCAACTAAGGTACAACTAGGGCACAACTTGGGCGTAACTGGGGTGCAAAAAGGGCGCAACTAGGGCCAAGTAGGGCCCATGTAGGGTGCAACGAGGGCGCATCTAGGGTGCAAGTAGGGCGAAAGCAGGGCGCAACTAGGGTGCAACTACGGAGCAACTAGAACGCAAGGTGGGTGCAAGTAGGACGCAAGAAGGACACAACAAGGGTCAAACTACAATACAACTATGGTGCAAGAAGGGCATAAGTAGGGCCCAAGTAGGACGCAAGTAGGATGAAAGTAAGGTACAAGTAGGGCATAAGTAGGGCGCACGTAACGCGCAACATGGGTGCAAGTAGCACGCAAGTAGCCCGCAAATAAGGCGCAACTAGGGCATAACTAGGGTGCAACCAGAGCGTACCTAGTGCCCAACTAAGGCACAACTAGGACACGACTAGGGCTTACTCAGGGCGCAATTAGGGCATGAGTAAGACGAAAGTAGGGCGCAAGTAGGCCGCAAGTAGGACGCAACTAGGGCGCAATTAGTGTGTAGCTAAAGCCCTACTGAGGCGCAACTAGGACGCAACACAGGCAAACCTAGGGTGCAACTAGGCTACAAGTTTTGCGTGACTAGAGCACAAGGATGGCGCAAGAGGGGTATAAGTAGGGCGCAAGTAGGGCACAACTAGGGCACAACTAGGGCGCAAGTAAGGCGCAAGTAGGGTGCTAGTAGGGCATAATTATGGCACAACGAGTGTGTAACGAGGATACAACTAGGGTGCAAGTAGGGCACAAGTAGGAAGCAACTAGGGCGTAACTAGGGCGCAAGTAAGGTGCAAGTAAAACACAACTAGGGTGCCACTAGGGCGCAACTGCGGTACAAGTAGGGCACAAGTAGGGTTTTACTAGGGCGTCCATGGGACGCAAATAGGGCACATCTATGGCCAAAATAGGGCGCAACTAGGGCGTAGCTAGTGTCCAACTGAGACGCATCTGGGGTGTAACTACGGCACAAGTAGGACGCAAGAAGGACGCAACTAGGGCACAACTAGGGCGCAACTAGTGGGTAGCTAGTGCCCAACTGAGGCACAACTAGGATGCAACTAGGGCGCAGCTATGACTCATTGAGGGCGAAACTAGGGTGCAAGTAGGACGGAAGTAGAGCACAACGAGGGTGCAACTTGCGGGCAACCTTGGCGCAATTAGGGCGCAACTAGGGCACAATAAGGACGTAGCTACTGTCCAACTAAGGTGCATCGAGGAAACAATACTTTTGTAACTAGGGCACAACTAGGGTGCAAGTATGGCATAACTAAGGCGCAACTAGGGTGCAAGTAGGGTGCAAGTAGGGCGCAAGTAAGGCGCAACTAGGGCGAAAGTAGGACATATCTAGTACCCAACTCAGGCACAAATAGGAGGCAACTAGGATGCAAGTAGGGCGTAACTAGGACGCAAGTGGGGAAGAACTAGGGTACAACTAGGGTGTAACTGAGGGCCAAATAGGGCGAAAGTATGGTGCAATGAGGGTGCGACTAGGATGCAATAGGGGCACAAGTGGGGCGCAAGTAGGACGCAAGTCAGAAGCCACTAAAGTGTAAAATTGGCGTGACTAGGGCAAAAGTAGGGTGCAAGAAGGGTGCAAGTAAGGCGCAACTAGGGCACTAGGGTATGACTAGGGAACAAGTACGGTGCAAGTAGGGCACAACTAGGGCACAACTAGGGTACAGCTAGTGTGCAAGTAGGGCGCAAGTAGGGCTGAACTAGGGCGGAACTAGGGTGCAACTAGGGCGTAACAAGGGCGTAGCTAGTGTTAAGCTAAAGGACAACACAAATAGGGGGCAAGCAGCACACAACTAGGAAGCAAATAGGGTGCAACTAGGATACAAATAGGGTACAACTAGGGTAAGACAAGGACGCAACTTGGGCGCAACTAGGACGTAGCTGCATCCCAACAGAGGCNGCTCAAGTACGGCGAGACTAAAGCGCAAGTAGGGCACAAGTAGGGTGCAACTAGGATGCAACTAGGGCGCAAGTAGGACGCAAGTTAGTCGCAACTAGGGCGCAAGTAGGGCGCAACTAGAACGCAAGTAGGGCGAAAATAAGGCGCAACTAGGGCACAACTAGGGCTTAAATAGGGCCCAAGTAGGGCGCAACTACAATGCAAGTAGGCCACAAGTATGGCACAACTAGGGTGCAACTAGGGCGCAGCCAGGGTGCAACTAGACAGTAGCTAGTGTGCAACCGTAGGATAACTAGGACGCAACTAAGGTGCAAGTTGGGCACAAGTATGGCGCAAGTAGGGTGCAAGTAGGGTGCAACTAGGGCGCAAGTAGGGCGCAACTAGAGCACAACTAGGGCGCAGGTAGGACGCAAGTAGGGCGTAACTTGGGCATAACAAGGGTACAACTAGGGTGTAAGAAGTGTACAACTAGGGCGCAACTAGGATGCAACAACGACGCAACTACTTCACAACTAGAGTGCAAGTAGGGTGCACGTAGGGTGCAACCACAACGCAATTGGAACGCAACAAGGGCGCAAGAAGGGCACAAGTAGGGCGCAAGTAGGACGCATCCAGGGGGGAAACTAGTGCGCAACTAGGGTACTAGTGGTGCGCAAGTAGGGCGCAACTAGGACGCAACGAGGGGACAACTATGGTACAAGCAGGGTGCAAGTAGGGTGAAACTAGGGCGCAACAAGGGCGCAACTAGGGCGTAGCTAGTTCCCAAGTGAGGCGCAACTAGGGCGCAATAGGGTGCACGTCGGGCGCAACTAGGGTGGAAGTAGGGTGCAACTAAGGTGGAAGTAGGGTGCAAGTCGGGCCCAACTAGGGCGCAACAAAGGCGCAACTAGGGCGTAGCTCATTTCCAATTGAGGCACAACTAGAGCCTAACTAGGGCGCATGTCGGGCGCAACTAAGGCACAAGTGGGACGCGAGTAGGGCGCATGTCGGGCGCAACTAGGGCACAAGTAGGGCGCGAGTAGGGCGCAAGAAGGGCGCAAGAAGGGTGCAACTAGGGCACATCTAGGGTGCAACTAGGACGCATGTAGGGCCCAAGTAGGGCGCAACTAGGGCGCAATTAGTGTGTAGCTAAAGCCCTACTGAGGCGCAACTAGGGCGCAATTAGTGTGTAGCTAAAGCCCTACTGAGGCGCAACTAGGGCGCAATTAGTGTGTAGCTAAAGCCCTACTGAGGCGCAACTAGGGCGCAATTAGTGTGTAGCTAAAGCCCTACTGAGGCGCAACTAGGGCGCAATTAGTGTGTAGCTAAAGCCCTACTGAGGCGCAACTAGGGCGCAATTAGTGTGTAGCTAAAGCCCTACTGAGGCGCAACTAGGGCGCAATTAGTGTGTAGCTAAAGCCCTACTGAGGCGCAACTAGGGCGCAATTAGTGTGTAGCTAAAGCCCTACTGAGGCGCAACTAGGGCGCAATTAGTGTGTAGCTAAAGCCCTACTGAGGCGCAACTAGGGCGCAATTAGTGTGTAGCTAAAGCCCTACTGAGGCGCAACTAGGGCGCAATTAGTGTGTAGCTAAAGCCCTACTGAGGCGCAACTAGGGCGCAATTAGTGTGTAGCTAAAGCCCTACTGAGGCGCAACTAGGGCGCAATTAGTGTGTAGCTAAAGCCCTACTGAGGCGCAACTAGGGCGCAATTAGTGTGTAGCTAAAGCCCTACTGAGGCGCAACTAGGGCGCAATTAGTGTGTAGCTAAAGCCCTACTGAGGCGCAACTAGGGCGCAATTAGTGTGTAGCTAAAGCCCTACTGAGGCGCAACTAGGGCGCAATTAGTGTGTAGCTAAAGCCCTACTGAGGCGCAACTAGGGCGCAATTAGTGTGTAGCTAAAGCCCTACTGAGGCGCAACTAGGGCGCAATTAGTGTGTAGCTAAAGCCCTACTGAGGCGCAACTAGGGCGCAATTAGTGTGTAGCTAAAGCCCTACTGAGGCGCAACTAGGGCGCAATTAGTGTGTAGCTAAAGCCCTACTGAGGCGCAACTAGGGCGCAATTAGTGTGTAGCTAAAGCCCTACTGAGGCGCAACTAGGGCGCAATTAGTGTGTAGCTAAAGCCCTACTGAGGCGCAACTAGGGCGCAATTAGTGTGTAGCTAAAGCCCTACTGAGGCGCAACTAGGGCGCAATTAGTGTGTAGCTAAAGCCCTACTGAGGCGCAACTAGGGCGCAATTAGTGTGTAGCTAAAGCCCTACTGAGGCGCAACTAGGGCGCAATTAGTGTGTAGCTAAAGCCCTACTGAGGCGCAACTAGGGCGCAATTAGTGTGTAGCTAAAGCCCTACTGAGGCGCAACTAGGGCAGAAGTAGGGCGCGAGTAGGGCGCAAGTCGGGCGCAAGTAGGGCACAAGTAGGGTGCAACTAGGATGCAACTAGGGCGCAAGTAGGACGCAAGTTAGTCGCAACTAGGGCGCAAGTAGGGCGCAACTAGAACGCAAGTAGGGCGAAAATAAGGCGCAACTAGGACACAACTAGGGCTTAAATAGGGCCCAAGTAGGGCGCAACTACAATGCAAGTAGGCCACAAGTATGGCACAACTAGGGTGCAACTAGGGCGCAACCAGGGTGCAACTAGACAGTAGCTAGTGTGCAACCGTAGGATAACTAGGACGCAACTAAGGTGCAAGTTGGGCACAAGTATGGCGCAAGTAGGGTGCAAGTAGGGCGCAACTAGGGCGCAAGTAGGGCGCAACTAGAGCACAACTAGGGCGCAGGTAGGACGCAAGTAGGGCGTAACTTGGGCATAACAAGGGTACAACTAGGGTGTAAGAAGGGTACAACTAGGGCGCAACTAGGATGCAACAACGACGCAACTACTTCACAACTAGAGCGCAAGTAGGGTGCACGTAGGGTGCAACCACAACGCAATTGGAACGCAACAAGGGCGCAAGAAGGGCACAAGTAGGGAGAAACTAGGGTGCAAATCAAGGCGCAACTAGGGCGCAACTAGGGCATAGCTTGTGCGCGACGGAGGCGCAATTAAGTCACAATAGGGCTCAATTCGGGCGTAACTCAGGCGTGTTTAGGGTGCAACTAGGGTGCATGTAAGGTAAAACTAGGACGCAAGTAGGGCGCAAGTGGGGCACAACCAGGGTGCAACTAGGATGTAACTAGTGTCCAATTGAGGTGCAACTAGGGCATAACTAGGGCGCAAATCGAGTGCAACTAGGACACCACTAGGGCGCAACTAGGGCTCAAATAGGACGTAATCAGGGAGAAAGAAGGGTGCCACGAGGGTACAGCTAGGTGAAACTAGGGCGCAAGTAGGCCACGACGCAAGTAGGGTGCAAGTAAGGCGCAAGTAGGGTGCTAGTAGGACACAACAAGGGTGTAACTAGGGCACAACTACAGCACAAGAAGGGCACAAGTAGTGCGCAACTAGGGCGTAACTCCGGCGCAACTAGGGCACAACTAGGGTGTAGCTAGTGGCTAACTGAGGTGCAACTAGGGACAACTAGGGCGTAGCTAGAGCGCAACAAGGGTGCAAGCCGGGTGCAAGTAGGGAACAACTAGGGTGCAACTTCGTTGCAACTAGGGTTTAGCTAGTGTCCGACTGAGGTGGAACTAGGGCGCAACTAGGGCGTAACTAGGGTGCAACTAGGTCGCAACTATGCACAACTAGGGCGCAAGTAGGATGGAAGTAGGGCACAACTTGGGCATAACAAGGGCACAACTAGGGTGTACCTAGAGCCCACTTGAGCTTAAACTAGGGTGCAAGTAGGGTGCAACTAGCGTGCAACTAGGGCACAAGTAGGGCGCAACTAGGGTGAAAGTAGGGCGGGCACAAGTAGGGAACAAGTAGTGCACAACTAGGTTGCAACTAGCGTGTAACAAGGGTGCAACAAGTGCCCAAGTAGGGCACAAGTACGGTGCAAGTAGGGCGCAAATAGGGAACAACTAAGGCGCAACTAGGGTGCAAGTAGGGCGCAAGTAGGATGTAACTAGGGAGCAACTAGGGCGCAAGTAGGGGGAAAGTATGGTACAACTAGGGTGCAACTAGGATGCAACTTTTGTGTAACTATGGCACAACAAGGGCGTAGCTAGTGTCCAACTAAGGCTCAACTAGGGCAAAAATAGGGGAAAACTAGGGCACAACTAGGGAGCAAGTATGGCTTAACTAGGGTGCAAGTAGGACACAACTAGGGCACAACTAAGGTGGAACTAGGGCGGAACTAGTTCCCGACTCAGGCGTAACTAGGGTGCAACAAGGGTGCAACTAGGGTATAAAGGGTACAACTAGGGTGCAACTAGGGTTCAAATAGGGCAGAAGTAAGGCACAACTAGGGCACAAACAGGGCGAAAGTAGTACCCAAGTAGGGCACAATGGAATCGGACCTACCCGTTGTGCAGAAGGTTGCAAGTGACTTCACAGAGGTGTGGTGGAGCGTACGAGATGTGCTTCACAAGGGGCAACAGCAGATGAAGCGACAAGCAGACAAGCACCAAATGGACAAAGAGTTCTCAGTAGGACAAAGGGTACTTCTCTGCTCGCAGAACCTGTAGCTGGCCGGGGTGGGCAACGATTAACTCAAGCCTTGGTGAATGGGTCTTATTCCGGTCACGGACAAGTGGTCCACGGTAAGCTACGAGTTGGAGCTGCCGGACCATTATGGGATCCACCCCGTATTCCACGCTTCTCTCCTCAAGGCCTACAAGGAGCCGGATGTGCAGTTTGCAACGCTTGGACAGGCTCATCCTCCACCGGTCTTGGTGGAGGGTGAGGAGTACATGGTGGAGAATTTTCTCGGGCACCGTCGGCGCGGCAACAGCTGGCACTACCTGGTGCAATGTCTCGTCTATGGGCCTGAGCACAACTGTTGGATCCCCGAAGCCAACTTGCATGAGGGAGGTGTGGCTAATACGATCCTCCGAGCCTACCGGGAGAGTACCGGGATGGTGCGCCCGTGGAGGACGGGGGTGATGTCATGGGAGCCACCAATCGAGACGATGATCACGACATCATGCTGACATCATATGCATATCTTGAAACTCCAATTATATGCTACATGAAAACCATGCAAAATGGACCGGGTCAAGAAAGATACCGCCGTGCAAAGGTGGGAGGCACACATCCAGAAAACTAGAGACGTACCGGCTCAACCCCGAGCACGGCGGAGCGACCTTCTCGCCCACTGCAGACGAAGCGCCCCTAGATGGACGCTTAGCCAATAAGGCAAGGTTCCTTGGGGACCATGGGCACTTTGGGATGGCGGCAGGAGCTGGATTCGCAGGCAAGGGCGCTTTGGGCGGGCGTGACCCCTGCTTGCGGTGCTGCCAACGGCAGGCACGGGTGGAGCACTCAAACAGTCATAACTCAGCCGTTTCTGCATGGATTGAGGTGTTCTTTGGTGCATTGGAAAGGTCCCAATGCATACTAAATGATGCATGTGCTAATTCATGATTCTACCTCAACAGAGGGCTTCATAGTGCCGAGGAGCTCTCAATTGACTCATAGAAGCTGGTACATAAGGAAGCCTAGGGATTGTTCTAGGAATGCCACTCTGACCCAGAGACTTTGTATATTTCCTTGTATTGATCTATCAAGTCTAAGGATTTTTTCCTTTTCCAATTTTCTTTTTCTTAGAAGCATTTTCTCAAACATGTCCATGTGATCCTACAAGTCTTTTGCAATGCAACTGGGTGCAATACATTGCAGGGAGAGTCGCACGGCGGGAACCTCGGTCACTAGCAGCGGACTTACCACTACGAGAGGGTCGTGCGGCATCTCAAGGGTTGGCCCACACACCAAGGGGTCGAGGGTTGGGAGGTTTATCCTGAGGGCTCAGCGTGTCACCGTCACGTCGGGCGCCCCTCGGTTCACGTGTTCCCTTTGACCATAAGGGTCCCTTACCTATCAAGTTTGTGGCAAAGTGTGGTCGTTACCTTTCTCTGCCCCCGCCTGAAGAGCAATGCATCAGCTACAATTAGTCATTGGCTCCTCGTCACAGAGCGCAAATGTGGTCATCCCCATTGTCGTTTCTGTTTTGACCAGAGTGGTGAGTTCATGGGGGAATCAGATGCTTTTCTCAGGAGTCGGGGCGTCAACAATGAGACCTCTACAATCTAAGCTCCGGAGCAAAACGTTTTCTCTTAGCGATAGAACCGCACCATGGCTGACATGGTTTGTACTATGTGCATTGAGTCACGTCTATCCAAGGGCTTCTTCTTCGAGGCCATGTTGTACATGACCTGGGTGTGGAACAGAGTTCTCCACTATCCCTTACCCCGTCCTATCACTCCTTACCAACATTGGCATGGGAAGCACAAAGATGTTTGTCGCTGCCAACATTTGGCTCCTAGAGAACCAACGAGATG
>SZWC01008398.1:28752-38811 GCA_023375785.1 Penium margaritaceum | reverse complement strand
CAAGTACACCGACGTCTTCACACGGTATAGCGATGCTGTCCTCGAGCCCTTCTCAGCCCCTTTGCAGCTGCTTCCTTGGGCGCATCAGCTCTTCCTTCAGGTGACCTCAGCCCGCGAGGCAGCCGTAGCCCAGCAGGACACTTCCCTCGCTACATCAACCATCACATCACCACCATCTTCCCTCCTACAGTCTCCCTCTTCCTCCTCCATCACTTCCTTGTCTTCCTCTTCCTCTTCAACCTTTTCTACACCCACGCAGACACAAGGCGTTGCAGCAGCCGCCCTGGGGAAGAAGAAGAATAGGAAGCGTGGTTCAGGTCAGCAGCAGTCGTCATCCGGTGGTAGTAGTGGCCGCTCTGTGCACTGCTCCAACTGTGGAGGAACCCATCGCTACACCGAGTGCCAGTAGCCGCTCGACTGGGCACAGATCACTCGTGGGCTCCAGACTGCTCATGCTCTCCATTCCATGTCTGGCACGTCACCCGCATCCTCCTCCGGACGCGCGGCGGCCACGACTGCATCTATTCCTGCCTCCTCACCGGCGAGCAGCAGCGATCCAGAAACGCGCGACCACACCATCGCCGAGCTTCGCCACCATCTGGCGCTCCGCTTTCAGGGAGGTACGAGTGTGTTGTCATCGTCGGGTGGTTCACAGGCTGTTTGTTTGTTTGTTTTTCTGGCTCATGACAACACGTGTGGGGGAGCACGATCAGCATGTGATGATGATGGGCCTGACTGCACCGAGTAAATTCATGAGTCTCATCTTTGTGTTGTGCGTCGTTCCTCCCCATTGACGGCTCAGCGTCCCTCTGATGCCGAGTGTTCCATTGCTCATTGTACAGTGTCGTCCTCTAGTCGTGACTCCGGTGGCACTGGGATCATCGATTCTGGTGCCACCCATCACATGACGCGTCGTCGCAGTGACTTTGTTGTTCTCGGGCCTGTCACGTCTGTCCGTTCCGTTCGTACAGGCTCTTGTCAATCATTGCCAGTCCATGGTGTTGGGGTTGTATGCTTCAATGGTCCGTCTGGCCCCTTGTACCTTTCCAACGTGTTATTTTTGCCTGATCTTGAGCTCAGCTTGCTTTCTCTGCGTGCCTGCACCTTGATGGGTCTCTCTGTGGAGCATACCGCTGACTCAACGACTGTGACTGCTACTGACAACCGCAGTATCGTCCTACGTGCTTCCGTCATAGATGATCTGTATCGCATCACTCGGCCCTCCTCCCCTTGCTCTTCCTCCTCCTCCGGTCATGTCTTTGTCACTGGTGTTCTATCTCCGGAACACTAGCCGTTGCTTCATCGCTGTCTGTGTCACGTGGGCTCCGACACTGTGTCGGAGCTCATTTGGATACAGCCCACTCTCATTCTTGACGTGGCTTCTTTCGAGAAGCCACCCGGGAGTGACTGTCTTTTTTGCGCTCAGGGGAAGATGCACCGGTGCATCTACCCTGACTCTTGTTCCCGAGCGCTTTGGCCTCTCGAGTTGGTTCACTCTGACCTTCTCGGCCCTCTCCTGATCGAGTCTCTGTCCGAGAGGGGCCGGTATGTTCTGACTCTGACTGATGACTTTACCCGGATGCTGTGGGTCTACAGTCTTCTTCAGAAGAGCAACGCCGCCCTTGCGGTTTGACTCTGGCTAGTGATGGCTGAGCGTCAGTCCCGCCACGCGCTACATACCTTCCGCTCGGATCGCGGCAGCGAGTTCCTTGGCAAGATGGACTCCTTCTTTACAGAGCACGGGATTTTTCACTAGGTCTCCGCTCCTGCTACCCCCCAGCAGAATGGTGAATGTGAGCGCTCCAATTGCACCCTGGAGGATGCGGTTCGCGCCATGTGGTCTGAGTGCGGTCTCCCAGAGTCTTTTGACTTTGAGGGTTTCACCTACGTGACTTGGGTCTGGAACCGCCTCCCGCACGGTCCGCTTCCGGACCATATTACACCGTACGAGCTCTGGTTTGGACACCGTGCTGACCTTCGTCTCGCTCGCGTCTGGGGCTTTCTGGCCTCCGTTTGGTACACCGAGGACCAGCAGGGGTCCAAGGTCTCACCTCGGGGCCGCTTGTGTGCCTTCATAGGCATTTCCCCGCGGTCGAAGGCATGGCGCTTCTGGGACCCTACTCATCGTCACGTCATTAAGTCCCACGACGCGATGTTTTTTTAGTCTCTCACCTACCGTGACCTGACTTCGATCACAGCACTCTCCGCCGCCCATGTTCCTTCCTGTGAGGGCTCTCGGCGTATGGGGGAGACTTCTACGCTAGCGAGCACCTCTCATCAGGCTGATGTGTCCGCTTGAGCCCCCTCTTGGTCTCCGGCCCTTGATGATCCGGCGATCATTGCCGTCGGTCCAGAGATCTCGCCTGTACAGCCTGTTTCACACCCCACAGGTACCTCTGTTCCCACGCCTCCTTCTACACCAGCACCTGCATCTGCTGGCACTCCTATCCCTGTATCTGATCCAGTCTTGCCCACTCCCGTTCCTACGTTGACTGGTACTCCTGCCTTAGTGTCAGGTCCAGTCTTGCCTCCTCCAGATGTCACACCCAGCCCCGTGTTCCCCACACACGCATCTCCTCATACGGCATCTCCGGCTGCCTCGTCTCAGCCCTCACCAACTGCCGTCGTACCTGTCCCTGTGGTCGCACCCGTCCTTGAGCCTAAGGTGCGGCCCTTGACCACAGGTTAATCCAGTGAGCCCGGTCTCCGTCTTTGACCACTGGATTCCAGAGCTCAGCGAGCGATGGGCCCCGGACCCATGCGCTCCTCTCGTAGCATCGCGAGTGGTGACACCGGCACAAAGGCCCTAGGCATGAGTGTCCGCACTGAGCTCATAGAGGTACATCCAGCGTGCCCCGTAGGGCACGACCTCGTCACTCGCGAGTTCCATATCGCCTGTGACGCTGCAGCTGATCTCACACTCGTCAGGCCCGGCACTAAGGCGTGTACACTTGCCACGCAGAGTTCTCCCTCTATAGCGCCCGACCCTGTTGGTTTTTGCGCATCTTTCATTGTGCTCTGTTGTGTCCTCCCAACTTGTGTACATCGGCGTGCAGATGACTGACGGCGAGACTCGACGCTGATGGAGTGTTTTCCAGTGGAGCAGACGCACGATGAGGTCTTCACACAGTTCGCTGAAGCCTCCTCACTCCGGCGACGTGCTCAGCTCCATCGGCAGGCCTCCTCGGCGGTCGTGCTGCCAGCGGTCACTGTCACTGCAGTTGCTCTCTGCGTGCGCCCAACGCGTCCCATCGCGTCTGCATCGTCATGCTCTGCCAAGGGTCCTTGTTACATGTTGCATGGCCCTGTTCGGCATCATGGACCATCGTAGGCACTACCTGGATTCGGGCAGCCATAACTCCGTGCTACTATTTTTCTAGCTGTTTCTGACTGCACGACTGCGTTTGCAGCGTCGGTATTATGGTATGGTCCAGTTTTCAGGCAAAACGGACGACGCCCGGGTTTTGAACTGTCGGACGTCTGCCAGGGCTCACCGAGAAAACCCTGCCTGCCAGAAAATAGGTGTGGCACTATTTTCTGATTGGTTGGTTAGCTGAGTAACAACTTTTACACTAGTGGGGGGGGGGTAGAACTTGTAGGGGTCTCCCATTGTTGCTCATTCTTTATTCCTAAGTAGTTACTTTCAGTTTTCAGCTACTTTCTGGCGCTAACTCTGGCGCGCACATTTCTGAGTAACAAACCCAGAGCTTCCAGACTTCTAGAGCAGCAGACTGAGGGGGCAGCTGACTTAAGCAATGAGCGAGGAAGCCTGCACGCTGCATCAACATTGCTGCTGCCCCAACATGCTGCCTAGGTTTTCCAGCTTGGTATCATAGCCGGAGCGTAGCAGCAGCAGTAGAAGACTGGCAAACAGGTGCCAGACAACGCCGGCGGACCCCCATACGCGCCAGTGCAGGGGAAATGCTGCCGGATTTTCCGGCAACATTGACCCGCCTGGTGGCGGTGTCAGATTTTTCCCACGGCCACTAGGCCAGGGGAAATGCTGCCGAAATTTTTTCGGCAGCACTGACTCCCACGCGTGACGCGAGGAGGTGAGCGGCAGGCGGTGACTCACATCTGCGTGTGACGATGCAAGCTGCAACGTCATCGAGGTGCAGTGACTCGTACCAGCAGCAGGCAGAAACAGCAGCTTGCAGCAGCCCGCAGCAGTACCAGCTTGCAGCAGCAGCAGCAAAAGTAGCGCCCAGCAGCAGAAGTAGCGCACAGCAGTAGCCCGCAGCAGTAGTCCGCAGCGGAAACAAGCAGTAGTTGTAGCATGCAGCAGCATCAGCAGCGTGCAGCAGCAAGCAGCAGTAGCAGCAAGCTCCAGCAGCTGCTGTAGCGAGCTGCAGCAACAGCCAGCTGTAGCAGCAGCAACAGCGAGCAGCGACTAGCAGCTGCCAGCCGCGGCTGCTGCTGCTTTATGCTCGCAGCGAGCAAGCACCGAGCAGCAGCCCGCTACTGCCAACGAGCAACAGCTCGCTGCTGCCAAGTGGGCAGCAGCCCGCTGCTTGCAGCAGACTGCGGGCTACTGCCCGTTGTGACAGAAAAAAAAAAAACAAAAAACAAAACAAAAAAATCCCCTACCCCGGCAGCTCGCTGCAACAGCGATCAGCAGCTGCAGCATCGCGCAGCAATAGTAGCGAGCTGGAGCAGCCAAAGCAGCCGTAGCAACTCGCAATAGCAGTAGCTGTAGTTGCAACTGCAGCAGCAATAGCAGCAGCAGCAGCTGATGCAACAGCAGCAGCAACAGCAAAAACAGCAGCAACAACAACAGTAGTAGCAAACAGCAGCAGTAGCAGCAATAGTAGCAGCAAGAGCAGCAGCAGTAGCGACTGTAGCAGCATCAGCAGTCACAGCAACAGTGGCGGCCCCAACAACCGCCGCTACTGACATCAGCACCCCTCTACTGATGTCACTACTGATATCACTGCTGACGTCACTACTAACATCATCAACAAAAAAAACAGAAAAGGGGGAAGACCAAAGGGTTGGGTAGGATCCCCACCGCCCCAAGCCATTGCTGACATCAGCAACACAAAGACAAGAAAAGGGAGAAACACAAGGGACATCTAACCATGGCTAGTAGCCCAGCCGAGGAGGGGTCCTCCTCTGTTGGAGGGACCCCTACCCCCCCTTTTCTGCAACGACTGCAGCAGCAGCAGCAGCAGCAGTAGCCGCCGCCGCCTCCGTCACAGCAGCAGCAGCAGCCGCCACCATCGCCGTCGCAGTAGCAGTAGCAGCAGCAGCAGCAGCAGCAGCAACTACAATAGCAGCAGCAGCAACTGTAGCAGCAGCAGCAGTAGTAACATCAGCCCACTAGTGTCGTTCGTGGCAACCCTGATCCCCTCGTTGCTCTTCAGCAACAGCTCGTCGTCTTGATGTAGCAGCTGGCAGCGCTGCAGCCAGTAGCCTCCCAGACAACCACCAGTGAACCGCCGCCATTCGTCCCTCCAAGGCACGTTAGCCCAGCTGTGTCTGCTGCCACATACTACCTGGCACAGCAGTAGACTCAGCGCCAGTGGCAGACAGTGTCCTCCATCCTTGGCCCCACTCTGGGCGCCGGTCGTAGGCAAAAGGACTTTGAGACACCGCCGCCACCGCTTCAGGCCGGCGAACAGTTCCGGAGCTGGGAGCTCAGCTTCCGGATCTGGGTGCAAGGTGAGGGCCTGTGGGCATACCACACCCTCCCTTACGACTCCACCCAGGCCAACCAGTTGTATGACGCTGGTTGCGTTGTCCGTGCCCTCGTCCCAGTCGCCCCTCTAGCTTCCCGCCTGGCCCTAGATCCTTTCCTCGGCGACTTCACCTCTGGCGACATCCCAGACCCTGCAGCTGCATGGCACGTCCTCACCAAGCCCCACCGCCTGTCCAGCAACGCTGAGATCAGCCGTCTGCTCCAAGAGTTTAACTCCCTGCACATGGGGGAGACCGAGACAGTCACTGCCTACTGGCAACGGGCAGAGGACATCCTTCGTCGTCTCGAAAGATCTGCTCCACCTCCTCTGTCCGCGCTCCTTACCATCAAGCGCGGCACCACCAGCGCGGATGCGGACGTCTTCGTGCACTACCCTCAGGACGTCCTCTCCACCATGGCGGCTCAGGGCACCCTTATGCCCTGGGCATAAGAGCTCTTCCTCCGCATTGAGAAAGCTCGCTAGGAGTCCGAGCTCTATCGCACGGAGGCTCTTGCATCACCAGCCGTTGCCTCCCCTGCCGTTGCCTCCGCGGCCGTCGCCTCCCCCACCGCAGCTACCTCATTGCCTTTGGGGAAGAAGAAGAAAAGCCGGAACAAGAAAGGCAAGGGTCCACCAAAACAGCAGCGGCAGCAGTCGTCGACCGGGTCCAGCGGTGGTGGCTCGGTCTGCCACAACTGTGGCCAGCCCGGGCACGGGTGGTACACGTGCCCTCTCCCGACGGACGAGGCGCGNGCGCCGGTCGTAGGCAAAAGGACTTTGAGACACCACCGCCACCGCTATAGGCCGGCGAACAGTTCCAGAGCTGGGAGCTCAGCTTCCGGATCTGGGTGCAAGGTGAGGGCCTGTGGGCATCACCAGCCATCGCCTCCCCTGCCGTTGCCTCCGCGGCCGTCGCCTCCCCCACCGCAGCTACCTCATTGCCTTTGGGGAAGAAGAAGAAAAGCCGGAACAAGAAAGGCAAGGGTCCACCAAAACAGCAGCGGCAGCAGTCGTCGACCGGGTCCAGCGGTGGTGGCTCGGTCTGCCACAACTGTGGCCAGCCCGGGCACGGGTGGTACACGTGCCCTCTCCCGACGGACGAGGCGCGCGTCATCGCCACCATGCGTCGCCAGTGGGAGCGCCATCTCGCCTCTGCCACCGTCGCTACCGCTCGCCCTGACACGCCTACCTCATCCAGCAGCTCTACCACTCTGACAGCTCCGCTTGTCCCGCCGACAACCGCGCCGCAGCAGTACTACCCGCAGCAGTACTTCCCACAGCCGTCGACGCCTCCGCTTTCTTCACCGGCTCAGTCCTCCTACCACCGGGGCTCCGGAGCCGTCACTCCGCACTCCGTCTACACTCCTGTGCCGTCCTCTTGTGAGCGTCAGCTAGAGAAGTTCATCGCGCTCCAGCTTGGCCTGCCTCGCCCTCCTCCCCAGGGAAGTGCCAGTTGTGTCACCTCCTGCCCTCCTGCCCAGCCCTGCATGACTGAGACTGAGCTATGGTCGTGTCCCATTTCCTCATCTGTCTCGTCGTCTCCCATGGTCTCCTACATCCCCCTCCTTGACAACATTGCGTGGCTTGACGATTGGCAGTCTCGCTTTGCGCCTCTGTCCACCGCGACCGCATCCCTCGCTTGCTGCCATGTAACCGTTAGCGACCTGGCGACCCCTGTCCAGGACCCTGCTGACACCTGGATCATCGACTCCCGGGCCACACATCACATGACGGCTTCTCGTGAGGCCTTCAGTATGCTTGATCCTGTAGGCGATGTCTCCGGTGTCCGCACGGGTTCTGGAAAGGTATTGCCTGTCCGTGGTGTCGGCGTCGTTCGTTTCCGTGGTCCTACCGGTGACGTCTTTCTGACCGATGTCCTCTTCGTCCCTGGTCTCGACCTCAGCCTCCTGTCCGTGACTGCCCTTTATTGCATAAGCATGGACATTGCACACTCGCGTGATGTCGGCACTGTGTCGTTGCGTCCGTCTCGTCTCGTCGTACTGCACGCCACCGCCCGTGGCAACCTGTGGCATGTTCCTCGCCTCTCCTCTTCTCCTCCTGTCTCCTCCCTGTCGGCCGCCACAAGCCATGTGTTTGTCACCAGTACGCTTTCTCCTCAGCACACCCGCCTCCTGCACCGCCGCCTTTGCCACGTCCACTCTGCCGCCGTAGAGAGCATGCTCCGCACCCAGCCAGCCAAGGGCCTTGCCTCGGAGACTTTTGCTCTCTCGTGCCCCACTCAGTGCATTGACTGCGCTCAGGGGAAGATGCACCGGTCCACGTACCCCTTGTCTTCCTCCCGTGCGCCTGCCCCTCTCGACCTTGTCCATTCGGACGTCATGGGCCCTCTCCCCACCGAGTCTGTCGGTGAGCATAGCCGCTATATCCTCACCCTTACGAACGATTATTCTCGTTACCGCTGGGACTTCTGCCTCCGACAGAAAAGCAATGTCGCCCGAGTCCTTCAGGACTGGCTTGTCCTCACGGAGCGCGAGTGTGGCTACTCTCTTTGCCGCTTCTGCTCCGATCGCGGTAGAGAGTATATGGGTGAGGCCACGACCTTTCTCGACTCCCGCGGGATCCACCATGACACGTCTGCACCCTACATACCCGCCCAGAACGGCGTCTCCGAACGGTGGTACCGTACCATGGCCGATGCTGTTTGCACCATGCGTGTCAAATCCGGTCTCTCCGATGGCTTCTATTCTGAAGCCATGGCCTACATGACCTGGGTCTGGAACCGGATTCCCCACGGTCCCCTTCCCCGCGAGTCCACGCCATACCAGCACTAGTGCGGTCGACGCGCTGACCTGCGCCCGGCTCGCGTCTAGGGTTGCGTGACCGTTGCGTGGGTGGCTGCCCCACAGTAGGGCGGCAAGCTCGCCCCCCGCGGACGCCCCTGTACCTTCCTCGGTGTGTCTCTTCAATCCAAAGCCTGGCGCTTCTGGGACCCATCCCGACACTGCATTGTTGAGTCCCACGATGCCCTCTTCTTCGAGGACCTGTTTCCCCGTGACCTCATCCGCTCCGGCTCGTCCGTGTTCCTCCCGTTGCGTGGGGGAGTGGTGAGTCTGTCCTCCGCTGTCGCTTACAGGTGACACGTCACTCCGTCTCTCTGAGCCGGCAGCCCCTGTCGCGTCCTCTGGCCCCCACGGGCCAATAGCCCCCGTCGTGTCCGCAGGCCCCTTCGAGCCAGCTGCCCCAGTCACGTCCGCAGGCCCCTCCGAGCCAGCTGCCCCCGTCGTGTCAGCTTGCCCCTCCGGACCAGCTGCCCCAGTCGCATCTGCTCGCCCATCCGGGCCGGCAGCCCCAGTCGTTTCTGCTAGTCCCTCCGGACCAATTGCCCAAGTCGCGCCCACTGGCCCCTCCACGAGGGCAGCCCCAGTCGTGTCCGCTGGTCCCTCCAGACCAGCTGCCCCAGTCGCGTCCACCGGCCCCTCTGGGCCTGCAGCTCCTATCGCGTCCACTAGCCCCTCCGGACCAGCTTCCCCAATCGCATCCGCTGGCCCCTCCGGGCCGACAGCCCCAGTCGTGTCCACCGGCCCCTCTGGGCCTGCAGCTCCTGTAGCTTCCGCTAGCCCCTCCAGACCAGCTGCCCTAGTCGCGTCCGCTGGCTCCCCCGAGCCAGTAGCCCCGTCTACCTCCGTTGGCCCGTCGGACTTAGTGTCATCTCCTGCCCGACCGCGCTACACACGCGGCCCAGGCGGCAGCCTCTGACCTCGGCCGACAGTGAGCGCGCAGACCGTCGCACCGCGTCCCCTGGCTCCTCGACCCCCTGTGGCTCCACGTGTCTCCTCCACTCTCACGGTCGTGATTGGGGACCCTGGCACAAAGGCTCTTGGCCTGACCACTTCGGCCATTATCGCAGACCTTCACCCAGGCTTTGCATAAGGCTACGCCATGCTTCATCACGAGCATCGGCATGCTGTTGTGGTTGCACTCGCCCGCATCCCACATGGAGCTCGTGATGCACACGCCCTCTCAGTCCGGTCCACAGCACGCCCGGAGGACCCAGCCACCCTACGTGAGGATCGAGCCTCTCCTGAGGCCGCACATTGGCTGCCTGCGCCAAGGAGCTCGCTGCTATTCGGCAGCACCACGTGTATGACCTTGTCGATCTCCCTCCACGTCGGAAGGCCATTGGTGCCAAGTGGTTCATTCGGCGCAAGTGGAAGCCTGACGGGTCCTTGGACAAGTACAAGGCCCGCCTCACAGCAAAGGGGTTTGCTCAAGTCCCTGGGATCGATTACAACCAGATCTTCGCCCCAGTCGGTCGGTTCTCCACTAGCCGGGCGCTCTTCAGCCTCATTGCCAAGCATGGGTAGGAACTGCATCAGATGGACGTGAGCAACGCATTCTTCCACGCCTCACTGGAGGGTGA
>SZWC01008397.1:103239-113712 GCA_023375785.1 Penium margaritaceum | reverse complement strand
TGTGTTTCTGACCACTGTGTTTCTGACCAGTGTGTTTCTGACCACTGTGTTTCTGACCACTGTGTTTCTGACCAGTGTGTTTCTGACCACTCTGTTTCTGACCAGTGTGTTTCTGACCAGTGTGTTTTTGACCACTGTGTTTTTGACCAGTGTGTTTCTGACCAGTGTGTTTCTGACCACCCTGTTACTGACCACTGTGTTGCTGACCACTGTGTTTCTGACCAGTGTGTTTCTGACCACTGTGTTTCTGACAACTGTGTTTCTGACCAGGATGATTCTGACCAGTGTGTTTCTGACCATTGTGTCTCTGACCAGTGTGTTTCTGACCAGTGTGTTTCTGACCACTGTGTTTCTGACCAGTGTGTTTCTGACCACTGTGTTTCTGACCAGGATGATTCTGACCAGTGTGTTTCTGACCATTGTGTCTCTGACCAGTGTGTTTCTGACCAGTGTGTTTCTGACCACTGTGTTTCTGACCAGTGTGTTTCTGACCACTGTGTTTATGACCACTGTGTTTCTGACCACTGTGTTTCTGACCCATGTGTTTCTGACCAGTGTGTCTCTGACCAGTGTGTTTCTGACCACTGTGTTTCGGACCTCTGTGTTTCTGACCACTGTGTTTCTGAACAGTGTGTTTCTGACCATTGTGTTTCTGACCAGTGTGTTTCTGACCAGAGTGTTTCTGACCACTGTGCTTTTGACCACTGTGTTTCTGACCAATGTGTTTCTGACCACTGTGTTTCTGACCACTGTGTTTCTGACCCCTGTGTTTCTGACCACTGTGTTTCTGACCACTGTGTTTCTGACCTGTGGGTTTCTGACCATTGTGTTTTTGACCACTTTGTTTCTGAACAGTGTGTTTCTGACCACTGTGTTTCTGACCAGTGTGCCTCTCACCAGTGTGTTTCTGACCACTGTCTTTTTGACCACTGTGTTTCCGACCACTGTGTTTCTGACCAGTGTGTTTCTGACCAGTGTGTTTCTGACCACTGTGTTTCTGACCACTGTGTTTCTGACCACTATGTTTCTGACCACTGTGTTTCTATCCACTGTGTTTCTGACCAGTGTGTTTCTGACCAGTGTGTTTCTGACCACTGTGTTTCTGACCACTGTGTTTCTGACCACTATGTTTCTGACCACTGTGTTTCTATCCACTGTGTTTCTGACCAGTGTGTTTCTGAACAGTGCGTTTCTGACCAGTGTGTATCTGACCACTGTGTTTCTGACCATTGTGTTTCTGACCACTGTGTTTTTGACCAGTGTGTTTTTTAACAATGTATTTATGACAAGTTTGTTTCTGACCACTGTGTTTCTGACCACTATGTTTCTGACCACTGTGTTTCTGACCGGTGTGTTTCTGACCACTGTGTTTCTGACCAGTGTGTTTCTGACCACTGTGTTTCTGACCAGTGTGTTTCTGACCAGTGTGTTTCTGACCACTGTGTTTCTGACCAGTGTGTTTCTGACCAGTGTGTTTCTGACCACTGTGTTTCTGACCACTGTGTTTCTGACCAATGTGTTTCTGACCGCTGTGTTTCTGACCACTGTGTTTCTGACCACTGTGTTTTTGACCACTGTGTTTCTTACCAATGTGTTTCTGACCAGTGTGTTTCTGACTACTATCTTTCTGACCACTGTGTTTCTGACCACTGTGTTTCTGACCAACGTGTTTCTGACAAGTGTGTTTCTGACCACTGTGTTTCAGACCACTGTGTTTCTGACCAACATGTTTCTGTCCACTGTGTTTCTGACCACTGTGTTTCTGACCTGTGTGTTTCTTACCACCGTGTTTCTGAACAGTGTCCTTCTGACCAGTGTGTTTCTAACCACTGTGTTTCTGACCAGTGTGCTTCTGACCAGTGTGTTTCTGACCACTGTGTTTATGACCAGTGTGCTTCTGACCACTGTGTTTCTGACAAGTGTGTTTCTGACCACTGTGTTTCTGACCACTGTGTTTCTGACCACTGTGTTTCGGACAACTGTGTTTCTGACCACTGTGTTCTGACCAGTGTGTTTCAGACCAGTGTGTTTCTGACCACTGTGCTTCTGACCAGTGTGATTCTGACCAGTGTGTTTCTGACCAGTGTGTTTCTGACCATTGTGTTTCTGACCACTGTGTTTCTGACCACTGTGATTCTGACCAATTTGTTTCTGACCAGTGTGTTTCTGACCACTGCGTTTCTAACCACTGTGTTTCTGACCACTGTGTTTCTGACCACTGTGTTTGTGACCACTGTATTTCTGACCCCTGTGTTTCTGACCAGTGTGTTTCTGACCACTGTGTTTCTGACCACTGTGTTTCTGACCAGTGTGTTTCTGACCAGTGTGTTTCTGACCACTGTTTTTCTGACCACTGTGTTTCTGACCAGTGTGTTTCTGACCACTGTGTTTCTGACCACTGTGTTTCTGACCAGTGTGTTTCTGACCAGTGTGTTTCTGACCACTGTTTTTCTGACCACTGTGTTTCTGACCAGTGTCTTTCGGACCACTGTGTTTCTGACCAGTGTGTTTCTGACCAGTGTGTTTCTGACCACTGTGTTTCTTACCACTGTGTTTCTGACCAGTGTGTTTCTGACCACTGTTTTTCTGACCACTGTGTTTCTGACCAGTGTCTTTCGGACCACTGTGTTTCTGACCAGTGTGTTTCTGACCAGTGTGTTTCTGACCACTGTGTTTCTTACCACTGTGTTTCTGACCAGTGTGCTTCTGACCACTGTGTTTCTGACCACTGTGTTTCTGACCAGTGTGTTTCTGACCACTGTGTTTCTGACAATTGTGCTTCTGACCACTGTGTTTCTGACCACTGTGTTTCTAACCAGTGTGTTTCTGGCCACTGTCTTTTTGACCAGTTTGTTTCTGACCAGTCTGTTTCTGACCAGTGTGTTTCAGACCACTGTGTTTCTGACCACTGTGTTTATGACCACTGTGTTTCTGACCACTTTGTTTCTGACCACTGTGCTTCTGACCACTGTGATTCTGACCAGTGTGTTTCTGACCATGGTGCTTCTGACCAGTGTGTTTCTGACCACCGTGTTTCTGACCAGTGTTATTCTGACCACTGTGTTTCTGACCACTGTGTTTCTGACCAGTGTGTTTCTGACCAGTGTATTTCTGACCACTGTGTTTCTGACTACTGTGTTTCTGACCAGTGTGTTTCTGACCACTGTGTTTCTGACCACTGTGTTTCTGACCACTGTATTTCTGACCACTGTGTTTCTGACCACTGTGTTTTTGACCACCGTGTTTCTGACCACTGTGTTTCTGACCACTGTGTCTCTGACCACTGTGTTTCTGACCACTGTGTTTCTGACCAGTGTATTTCTGACCACTGTGTTTCTGACTACTGTGTTTCTGACCACTGTGTTTCTGACCACTGTGTTTCTGACCAGTGTGCTTCTGACCACTGTGTTTCTGACCACTGTGTTTCTGACCAGTGTGTTTCTGACCACTGTGTTTCTGACAAGTGTGTTTCTGAACACTGTTTTTCTGACCACTGCGTTTCTAACCACTGTGCTTCTGACCACTGTGTCTCTGGCCACTGTGGTTCTGACCAGTGCGTTTCTGACCACTGTGCTTCTGACCACTGTGTTTCTGACCAGTGTGTTTCTGACCAGTGTGTTTCTGACCAATGTGTCTCTGACCACTATGTTTCTGAAAACTGTGTTTCATACCAGTGTGTTTCTGACTGGTGTGTTTCTGACCAGTGTGCTTCTGACCAGTGTGTTTCTGAACACTGTGTTTCTGACCACCGTGTTTCTGACCATTGTGTTTCTGACCACTGTGTTTCTTTCAAGTGTGTTTCTGACCACTGTGTTTCTGACCACTGTGTTTCTGACCACAGTGTTTCTGACAACTGTGTTTCTGACCTCTGTCTTTCTGACCACTGTGTTTATGACCACTGTGTTTCTGACCACTGTGTTCATGACCACTGTGTTCCTGACCACTGTGTTTATGACCAGTGTGTTTCTGACCAGTGTGTTTCTGACCAGTGTGTTTTTGACCAGTGTGTTTCTTACCACTGTGTTTCTGACCACTGTGTTTCTGACCACTGTGTGTCTGACCAGTGTGTTTTTGACCACTGTGTTTCAGACCACTGTGTTTCTGACTACAGTGTTTCTGACCACAGTGTTTCTGACCACTGTGTTTCTCACCACTGTGTTTCTGACCACTGTGTTTCTGACCAGTGTGTTTCTGACCACTGTGTTTCGGACCAGTGTGTTTCTGACCAGTGTGTTTCTGACCACCGTGTTCTGATCACTGTGTTTATGACCACTATGTTTCTCACCACTGTATTGTTGACCACTGTGTTTCTGACCACTGTGTTTCTGACCAGTGTGTTTCTGACCAGTGTGTGTTTATGACCACTGTCTTTCTGACCGGTGTGTTTCTGGCTAGTGTGTTTATGACCACTGTGTCTCTGACCATTGTTTTTCTGACCACTGTGTTTCTGACCAGTGTGTTTCTGACCAGTGTGTTTCAGACCAGTGTGTTTCTGACCACTGTGTTTCTGTTCATTGAGTTTCTGACCACTGTATTTCTGACCAGTGTGTTTCTGACCACTGTTTTTCTGACCACTGTGTTTCTGACCAGTGTGTTTCTGACCACTGTGCTTCTGACCACTGTGTTTCTGACCAGTGTTTTTCTGACCAGGGTGTTTCTGACCACTGTGTTTCTGACCACTGTGTGTCTGACCACTTTGTTTCTTACCACTGTGTTTCTGACCACTGTTTTCTGACCAGTGTGTTTCTGACCACTGTGATTCTGACCAGTGTGTTTATGACCACTGTGTTGCTGACCATTGTGTTTCTGACCACTGTGTTTCTGAACAATGTGTTTATGACCACTGTGTTTATGACCACTGTGTTTCTGACCAGTGTGTTTCTGACCACTGTGTTTCTGTCCACTATGTTTCTGAACACTGTGTTTATGACCACTGTGTTTATGACCACTGCGTTTCTGACCACTATGTTTCTGACCAGTGTGTTTTTGACCACTGTGTTGATTACCAGTGTTTCTGACCAGTGTGTTTCTGACCACTGTGTTCCTGGCCACTGTGTTTCTGACCATTGTGTTTCTGACCACTATGTTTCTGACCAGTGTGTTTCTGACCACTGTGTTTCTGGCCAGTGTGTTTCTGAACACTGTGTTTCTGACCACTGTGTTTCTAACCACTGTGCGTCTGACAACTGTGTTTCCGACCAGTGTGTTTCTGACCAGTGTGTTTCTGACCACCGTGTTTCTGACCAGGGTGTTTCTGACCACTGTGTTTCTGACCACTGTGTTTATGACCAGTGTGTTTCTGACCACTGTGTTTCTGACCACTGTGTTTCTGACCAGTGTGTTTCTGACCAGTGTGTTCCTGACTAGTGTGTTACTGACCACTGTGTTTCTGACCACTGTGCTTCTGACCAGTGTGTTTCTGACCACTGTGTTTCTGACAAATGTGTTTCTGACCACTGTGTTTCTGACCACCGTGTTTCCGACCAGTGTGTTTCTGACCACTGTGTTTCTGACCAGTGTGTTTCTGACCACTGTGTTTCTGACCAGTGTGTTTCTGACCACTGTGTTTCTGACGACTGTGTTTCCGACCAGTGGGTTTTGTGACCACTGTGTTTCTGACCAGTGTGTTTCTGACGACTGTGTTTCTGACCACTGTGTTTCTGACCAGTGTTTTTCTGACCACAGTGTTTCTGACCACTCTGTTTCTGACCAGTGTGTCTCTGACCACTGTGTTTCTGACCACTGTGTTTCTGACCAGAGTGTTTCTGACCACTCTGTCTGTGACCAGTGTGTCTCTGACCACTGTGTTTCTGACCACTGTGTTTCGGACCAGTGTGTTTCTGACCACTGTGTTTCTGACCAGAGTGTTTTTGGCCTGTGTGTTTCTGACCAGTGAGTTTCTGACCACTGTGTTTCTGACCACTGAGTTCCTGACCATGGTGTTTCTGACCACTGTTTTTCTGACCACTGTATTTCTGACCACTGTGTTTCTGACCACTGTGTTTCTGACCATTGTGTTCCTGACCGTTTTGTTTCTGACCACCGTGCTTTTGACCAGTGTGTTTATGACCATTGTGTTTTCGACCAATGTGTATGTGACCACTGTGTTTCTGACCACTGTGTTTCTGAACACTGTGTTTCTGAACACTGTGTTTCTGACCACTGTGTTTCTAAGGAGTGTGTTTCTGACCACTGTGTTTCTGACCACTGTGTTTCTGACCCCTCTGTTTCAGACCAATGTTTTTCTGACCACTGTGTTTCTGACAACTGTGCTTCTGACCAGTGTGTTCCTGACCAGTGTGTTTCTGACCACTGTGTTTCTGACCAGTTTGTTTTTGACCAGTGTGTTTCTGACCAGTGTGTTTCTGACCAGTGTGTTTCTGGCCACTGTGTTTCTGGCCACTGTGTTTCTGACCACTGGTTTTCTTACCAGTGTGTTTCTGACCACTGTGTTTCTGACCAGTGTGTTTCTGAACACTGTGTTTATGACCACTGTGTTTCTGACCACTGTGTTTCTGACCATTGTGTTTCTGACCACAATGTTTCTGACTAGTGTGATTCGACCACTGTGTTTCTGACCACTGTGTTCCTGACCACTGTGTTTCTGACCACTGTGTTTCTGACCACTGTGTTTCTGGCCACAGTGTTTCTGACCACTGTGTTTATGAGCACTGTGTTTCTGACCACTGTGTTTCTGACCAGTGTATTTCTGACCACTGTGTATCTGACCATTGTGTTTCTGGCCACTGTGTTTCTGACCACTGTGTTTCTTACCAGTGTGTTTTCTGAACAGTGTATTTCTGACCACTGTGTTCGTGACCACTGTGTTTCTGACCACTGTGTTTCTGACCACTGTGTTCCTGACCACTGTGTTTCTGACCACTGTGTTTCTGACCACTGTGTTTCTGACCAGTGTGTTTCTGACCAGTGTGTTTCTGACCAGTGTGTTTCTGACCAGTGTAATTCTGATCACTGTGATTCTGACAAGTGTGTTTCTGATGACTGTGTTTGTGACCACGGTGTTTCTGACCAGTGTTTTTCTGTACAGTGTGTTTCTGACCACTGTGTTTGTGACCAGTGTGTTCCTGACCACTGTGTTTCCGACCACTGTGTTTCTGACTAGTGTGTTTCTGACCACTGTGTTTCTGACCAGAGTGTTTTTGACCAGTGTGTTTCTGACCACTGTGTTTCTGACCACTGTGTTTCTGACCACTGAGTTGCTGACCATGGTGTTTCTGACCATTGTATTTCTGACCACTGTATTTCTCACCACTGTGTTTCTGACCACTGTGTTTCTGACCACTGTGTTCCTGACCACTGTGTTTCTGACCACTGTGCTTCTGACCAGTGTGTTTCTGACCACTGTGTTTTTGGCCACTGTGTATCTGAAACACAGTGTTCAGAAACACAGTGGTCAGAAACACACTGGTCATGAACACTGTGGTCAGAAACACAGTGGTCGGAAACACACTGGTTCAAAACACAGTGGTCAGAAACAAACCTGTCAGAAGCACAGTGGTCATAAACACAGTGGTCAGAAATACACTGGTCAGAAACACAGTGGTCAGAAACACACTAGTCAGAAACACAGTGGTCAGAAACACACTGGTCAGAAACACACTGGTCAGAAACACACTGGTCAGAAACACAGCGGTCAGAAACACAGTGGTCAGAAACACAAGGGTCAGAAACAAAGTGGTTACAAACACACCGGTCAGAAACACACTGGTCAGAAACACGCTGGTCTGAAACACAGTGGTCAGAAACACACTGGTCAGAAACACAGTGGTCAGAAACTTAGTGGTCAGAAGCACACTGGTCAGAAACACAGTGGTCAGAAACACACTGGTCAGGAACACACTGGTCAGGGACACAGTGGTCAGGAGCACACTGTTCAGAAACACAGTTGTCAGAAACACAGTAGTAAGAAACACACTGGTCAGAAACACAGTGGTCAGAAACACACTGGTCAGAGACACAGTGGTCAGAAGCACACTGGTCAGAAACACAGTGGTCAGAAACACACTGGTCAGGAACACACTGGTCAGGGACACAGTGGTCAGGAGCACACTGTTCAGAAACACAGTTGTCAGAAACACAGTAGTAAGAAACACACTGGTCAGAAACACAGTGGTCAGAAACACAGTGGTCAGAAAAACAGTGGTCAGATCCACACTGGTCAGAAGCACAGTGGTCAGAAACACAGTGGTCAGACACACCGTGGTCAGAAACACAGTGGTCAGAAACACAGTGGTCAGAAACACAGTCGTCAGAAACAAAGTGGTGAAAAACACAGTGGTCAGAAACACTCTGGTCTGAAACACAGTGGTCAGAAACACAGTGGTCAGAAACACACTGTTCAGAAACACAGTGGTCATAAACAGATAGGTCATAAACACAGTGGTCAGAAACACACTGGTCAGAAACACACTGGTCAGAAACAGTGGTCAGAAACACAGTGCTCAGAAACACAGTTGTCAGAAACACAGTGCTCAGAAACACACTAGTCAGAAACACACCGGTCAGAAACACATTGGTCAGAAACACAGTGGTCAGAAACATAGTGTACATAAACACTGTGGTCAGAAACACAGTGGTCAGAAACACAGTGGTCAAAAACACAGTGGTCAGAAACAATCTGGTCAGAAACACACTGGTCAGAAACACAGTGGTCGGAAACACAATGGTCAGAAACACAGTGGTCAGAAACACAGTGGTCAGAAAACCAGTGGTCACATACACACTGCTCAGAAGCACAGTGGTCAGAAGCACAGTGGTCAGAGACACTGTGGTCAGAATCACACTGGTCAAAAGCACCGTGGTCAGAAACACAGTGGTCAGAAACACGGTGGTCAGAAACACACTGGTCAGAAACACACTGGTCAGAAACACAGTGGTCAGAAAACCAGTGGTCACATACACACTGCTCAGAAGCACAGTGGTCAGAAGCACAGTGGTCAGAAACACAGTGGTCAGAAACACAGTGGTTAGAAACACAGTGGTCAGAAACACAGTGGTAAGAAACAAGGTGGTAAAAAACACAATGGTCAGATATGCTCTGGTCAGAACCACAGTGGTCAGAAACACAGTGGTCAGAAACACACTGGTCAGAAACACACTGGTCAGAAACACAGTGGTCAGAAACACACTGGTTAAAAATACAGTGGTCAGAAACACAGTGGTCAGGAACACACTGGTCACAAACACAGTGGTCAGAAACACACTGGTCAGAAAAACACTGGTCAGAAACACCGTGGTCACAAACACAGTCTCAGAAACGCAGTTGTCAGAAACACAGTGCTCAGAAACACACTAGTCAGAAACACATTGGTCAGAAACACACTGGTCAGAAACACAGTGGTCAGAAACACACTGGTCAGGAACACACTGGTCAGAAACATAGGGGTCAGAACCACACTGGTCAGAAACATAGTGTTCAGAAACACAGTGGTCAGAAACACAGTGGTCAGAAACACACTGGTCAGAAACATTTTTGTCAGAAACACAGTGGTCATAAACACAGTGGTCAGATACACACTGGTCGGAAGCACAGTGGTCAAAAACACAGTGGTCAGAAACACAGTGGTCAGAAACACAGTGGTCAGAAACACAGTGGTCAGAAACACAGTGGTCAGAAACACAGTGGTAAGAAACACAATGTTCAGAAATACAGTGGTCAGAAGCACAGTGGTCAAAAACACAGTGGTCAGAAACACAGTGGTCAGAAACACACTGGTCAGAAACACAGTGGTCAGAAACACAGTGGTCAGAAACACAGTGGTAAGAAACACAATGTTCAGAAATACAGTGGTCAGAAACACAGTGGTCAAAAACACAGTGGTCAAAAACGCAGTGGTCAGAATCACTCTGGTCAGAAACACACTGGTCAGAAACACAGTGGTCAGAAACACAATGGTCTGAAAGACAGTGGTCAGAAACACAGTGGTCAGAAACACACTGGTGAGAAACACACAGGTCAGAAACACAGTGGTCAGAAACACAGTGGTCAGAAACACAGTGGTCAGAAACACAGTGGTCAAAAACACGGTGGTCAGAAACACACTGGTCAGAAGCACAGTGGTCAGAAACACAGTGGTCAGAAACACAGTGGTCAGAAACACAGTGGTCAGAAACACAGTGGTCAGAAACACAGTGGTCAGAAGCACAGTGGTCAGAAACAAAGTGGTCAGAAACACAGTGGTCAGAAACACAGTGGTCAGAAACACAGTGGTCAGAAACACAGTGGTCAGAAACACAGTGGTCAGAAACACAGTGGTAAAAAACACAGTGGTCAGAAACACTCTGGTCAGAAACACACTGGTGTGAAACACAGTGGTCAGAAACACACTGGTCAGAAACACAGTGGTCAGAAACACAGAGGTCAGAAACACTGTGGTCAGAAACACACTGGTGAGAAACACAGTGGTCAGAAACACAGTGGTCAGAAACACAGTGGTCAGAAACACAGTGGTC
>SZWC01008397.1:89529-102420 GCA_023375785.1 Penium margaritaceum | reverse complement strand
AGAAACACAGTGGTCAGAAACACAGTGGTCAGAAACACAGTGGTTAGAAACACAGTGGTCAGAAACACAGTGGTAAGAAACAAAGTGGTAAAAAACACAATGGTCAGATATGCTCTGGTCAGAACCACAGTGGTCAGAAACACAGTGGTCAGAACACACTGGTCACAGACACACTGGTCAGAAAAACACAGTGGTCAGAAACACACTGGTCAGAAACACAGTGGTCAGAAACACAGTGGTCAGGAACACACTGGTCACAAACACAGTGGTCAGAAACACACTGGTCAGAAACACAGTGGTCAGAAACACACTGGTCAGAACCACAGTGGTCAGAAGCACACTGGTCAGAAAGACAGTGGTCAGAAACACACTGGTCAGAAACACAGAGGTCAGAAACACAGTGGTCAGAAACACAGTGGTCAGGAATACACTGGTCAGAAACACAGTGGTCAAAAACACAGTGGTCAGAAACGCAGTGGTCAGAAACACTCTGGTCAGAAACACACTGGTCCGAAACACAGTGGTCAGAAACACACTGGTCAGAACCACAGTGGTCAGAAGCACACTGGTCAGAAAGACAGTGGTCAGAAACACACTGGTCAGAAACACAGAGGTCAGAAACACAGTGGTCAGAAACACAGTGGTCAGGAATACACTGGTCAGAAACACAGTGGTCAAAAACACAGTGGTCAGAAACGCAGTGGTCAGAAACACTCTGGTCAGAAACACACTGGTCCGAAACACAGTGGTCAGAAACACACTGGTCAGAACCACAGTGGTCAGAAGCACACTGGTCAGAAAGACAGTGGTCAGAAACACACTGGTCAGAAACACAGAGGTCAGAAACACAGTGGTCAGAAACACAGTGGTCAGGAATACACTGGTCAGAAACACAGTGGTCAAAAACACAGTGGTCAGAAACGCAGTGGTCAGAAACACTCTGGTCAGAAACACACTGGTCCGAAACACAGTGGTCAGAAACACACTGGTCAGAACCACAGTGGTCAGAAGCACACTGGTCAGAAAGACAGTGGTCAGAAACACACTGGTCAGAAACACAGAGGTCAGAAACACAGTGGTCAGAAACACAGTGGTCAGGAATACACTGGTCAGAAACACAGTGGTCAAAAACACAGTGGTCAGAAACGCAGTGGTCAGAAACACTCTGGTCAGAAACACACTGGTCCGAAACACAGTGGTCAGAAACACACTGGTCAGAACCACAGTGGTCAGAAGCACACTGGTCAGAAAGACAGTGGTCAGAAACACACTGGTCAGAAACACAGAGGTCAGAAACACAGTGGTCAGAAACACAGTGGTCAGGAATACACTGGTCAGAAACACAGTGGTCAAAAACACAGTGGTCAGAAACGCAGTGGTCAGAAACACTCTGGTCAGAAACACACTGGTCCGAAACACAGTGGTCAGAAACACACTGGTCAGAACCACAGTGGTCAGAAGCACACTGGTCAGAAAGACAGTGGTCAGAAACACACTGGTCAGAAACACAGAGGTCAGAAACACAGTGGTCAGAAACACAGTGGTCAGGAATACACTGGTCAGAAACACAGTGGTCAAAAACACAGTGGTCAGAAACGCAGTGGTCAGAAACACTCTGGTCAGAAACACACTGGTCCGAAACACAGTGGTCAGAAACACACTGGTCAGAACCACAGTGGTCAGAAGCACACTGGTCAGAAAGACAGTGGTCAGAAACACACTGGTCAGAAACACAGAGGTCAGAAACACAGTGGTCAGAAACACAGTGGTCAGGAATACACTGGTCAGAAACACAGTGGTCAAAAACACAGTGGTCAGAAACGCAGTGGTCAGAAACACTCTGGTCAGAAACACACTGGTCCGAAACACAGTGGTCAGAAACACACTGGTCAGAACCACAGTGGTCAGAAGCACACTGGTCAGAAAGACAGTGGTCAGAAACACACTGGTCAGAAACACAGAGGTCAGAAACACAGTGGTCAGAAACACAGTGGTCAGGAATACACTGGTCAGAAACACAGTGGTCAAAAACACAGTGGTCAGAAACGCAGTGGTCAGAAACACTCTGGTCAGAAACACACTGGTCCGAAACACAGTGGTCAGAAACACACTGGTCAGAACCACAGTGGTCAGAAGCACACTGGTCAGAAAGACAGTGGTCAGAAACACACTGGTCAGAAACACAGAGGTCAGAAACACAGTGGTCAGAAACACAGTGGTCAGGAATACACTGGTCAGAAACACAGTGGTCAAAAACACAGTGGTCAGAAACGCAGTGGTCAGAAACACTCTGGTCAGAAACACACTGGTCCGAAACACAGTGGTCAGAAACACACTGGTCAGAACCACAGTGGTCAGAAGCACACTGGTCAGAAAGACAGTGGTCAGAAACACACTGGTCAGAAACACAGAGGTCAGAAACACAGTGGTCAGAAACACAGTGGTCAGGAATACACTGGTCAGAAACACAGTGGTCAAAAACACAGTGGTCAGAAACGCAGTGGTCAGAAACACTCTGGTCAGAAACACACTGGTCCGAAACACAGTGGTCAGAAACACACTGGTCAGAACCACAGTGGTCAGAAGCACACTGGTCAGAAAGACAGTGGTCAGAAACACACTGGTCAGAAACACAGAGGTCAGAAACACAGTGGTCAGAAACACAGTGGTCAGGAATACACTGGTCAGAAACACAGTGGTCAAAAACACAGTGGTCAGAAACGCAGTGGTCAGAAACACTCTGGTCAGAAACACACTGGTCCGAAACACAGTGGTCAGAAACACACTGGTCAGAACCACAGTGGTCAGAAGCACACTGGTCAGAAAGACAGTGGTCAGAAACACACTGGTCAGAAACACAGAGGTCAGAAACACAGTGGTCAGAAACACAGTGGTCAGGAATACACTGGTCAGAAACACAGTGGTCAAAAACACAGTGGTCAGAAACGCAGTGGTCAGAAACACTCTGGTCAGAAACACACTGGTCCGAAACACAGTGGTCAGAAACACACTGGTCAGAACCACAGTGGTCAGAAGCACACTGGTCAGAAAGACAGTGGTCAGAAACACACTGGTCAGAAACACAGAGGTCAGAAACACAGTGGTCAGAAACACAGTGGTCAGGAATACACTGGTCAGAAACACAGTGGTCAAAAACACAGTGGTCAGAAACGCAGTGGTCAGAAACACTCTGGTCAGAAACACACTGGTCCGAAACACAGTGGTCAGAAACACACTGGTCAGAACCACAGTGGTCAGAAGCACACTGGTCAGAAAGACAGTGGTCAGAAACACACTGGTCAGAAACACAGAGGTCAGAAACACAGTGGTCAGAAACACAGTGGTCAGGAATACACTGGTCAGAAACACAGTGGTCAAAAACACAGTGGTCAAAAACGCAGTGGTCAGAAACACTCTGGTCAGAAACACACTGGTCAGAAACACAGTGGTCAGAAACACAATGGTCTGAAAGACAGTGGTTAGAAACACAGAGGACAGAAACACAGTGGTCAGAAACACACTGGTGAGAAACACACAGGTCAGAAACACAGTGGTCAGAAACACAGTGGTCAGAAACATAGTGGTCAGAAACACAGTGGTCAAAAACACGGTGGTCAGAAACACACTGGTCAGAAGCACAGTGGTCAGAAACAAAGTGGTCAGAAACACAGTGGTCAGAAACACAGTGGTCAGAAACACAGTGGTCAGAAACACAGTGGTCAGAAACACAGTGGTCAGAAACACACTGGTCAGAAACACACTGGTCAGAAACATACTGGTCAGAAACACAGTGGTCAGAAACACTCTGGTCAGAAACACACTGGTCCGAAACACAGTGGTCAGAAACACACTGGTCAGAAGCACAGTGGTCAGAAACACAGTGGTCAGAAACACGCTGGTCAGAAACACACTGGTCAGAAACACACTGGTCAGAATCACACTGGTCAGAAACACACTGGTCAGAAACACCGTGGTCAGAAACACACTCATCAGAAAGACAGTAGTCAGAAACACACTGGTCAGAAACATACTGGTCAGAAACACAGTGGTCAGAAACACTCTGGTCAGAAACACACTGGTCCGAAACACAGTGGTCAGAAACACACTGGTCAGAAGCACAGTGGTCAGAAACACAGTGGTCAGAAACACGCTGGTCAGAAACACACTGGTCAGAAACACACTGGTCAGAATCACACTGGTCAGAAACACACTGGTCAGAAACACCGTGGTCAGAAACACACTCATCAGAAAGACAGTAGTCAGAAACACACTGGTCAGAAACATACTGGTCAGAAACACAGTGGTCAGAAACACTCTGGTCAGAAACACACTGGTCCGAAACACAGTGGTCAGAAACACACTGGTCAGAAGCACAGTGGTCAGAAACACAGTGGTCAGAAACACGCTGGTCAGAAACACACTGGTCAGAAACACACTGGTCAGAATCACACTGGTCAGAAACACACTGGTCAGAAACACCGTGGTCAGAAACACACTCATCAGAAAGACAGTAGTCAGAAACACACTGGTCAGAAACATACTGGTCAGAAACACAGTGGTCAGAAACACTCTGGTCAGAAACACACTGGTCCGAAACACAGTGGTCAGAAACACACTGGTCAGAAGCACAGTGGTCAGAAACACAGTGGTCAGAAACACGCTGGTCAGAAACACACTGGTCAGAAACACACTGGTCAGAATCACACTGGTCAGAAACACACTGGTCAGAAACACCGTGGTCAGAAACACACTCATCAGAAAGACAGTAGTCAGAAACACACTGGTCAGAAACATACTGGTCAGAAACACAGTGGTCAGAAACACTCTGGTCAGAAACACACTGGTCCGAAACACAGTGGTCAGAAACACACTGGTCAGAAGCACAGTGGTCAGAAACACAGTGGTCAGAAACACGCTGGTCAGAAACACACTGGTCAGAAACACACTGGTCAGAATCACACTGGTCAGAAACACACTGGTCAGAAACACCGTGGTCACAAACACAGTCTCAGAAACGCAGTTGTCAGAAACACAGTGCTCAGAAACACACTAATCAGAAACACATTGGTCAGAAACACACTGGTCAGAAACACACTGGTCAGAAACACAGTGGTCAGAAGCACACTGGTGAGAAACACAGTGGTCAGAAACACACTGGTCAGGAAGACACTGGTCAGAATCACAGTGGTCAGAAACACACTGGTCAGAAACATAGTGTTCAGAAACACAGGGGTCAGAAACACAGTAGTCAGAAACACACTGGTCAGAAACATTTTGGTCAGAAACACAGTGGTCATAAACACAGTGGTCAGATACACACTGGTCGGAAGCACAGTGGTCAGAAACACAGTGGTCAGAAACACAGTGGTCATAAACACAGTGGTCAGATACACACTGGTCGGAAGCACAGTGGTCAGAAACACAGTGGTCAGAAACACAGTGGTCAGAAACACAGTGGTAAGAAACACAATGTTCAGAAATACAGTGGTCAGAAACACAGTGGTCAAAAACACAGTGGTCAAAAACACAGTGGTCAGAAACACTCTGGTCAGAAACACAATGGTCAGAAACACAGTGGTCAGAAACACAATGGTCTGAAACAAAGTGGTCAGAAACACGGTGGTCATAAACACAGTGGTCAGAAACACACTGGTGAGAAACACACAGGTCAGAAACACAGTGGTCAGAAACACAGTGGTCAGAAACAGAGTGGTCAGAAACACAGTGGTCAGAAACACACTGGTCAGAAACACAATGGTCAGAAACACAGTGGTCAGAAACACACTGGTCAGAAACACGGTGGTCAGAAACACAGTGGTCAGAAACATAGTGGTCTGAAATACAGTGGTCAGAAACACAGTGGTCAAAAACACGGTGGTCAGAAACACACTCGTCAGAAGCACAGTGGTCAGAAGCACAGTGGTCAGAAACACAGTGGTCAGAAACACAGTGGTCTGAAACACAGTGGTCAGAAACACAGTGGTCAGAAACACAGTGGTCAGAAACACAGTGGTCAGAAACACAGTGGTCAGAAACACAGTGGTCAGAAACACAGTGGTCAGAAACACTCTGGTCAGAAACACACTGGTCAGAAACACAGTGGTCAGAAACACACTGGTCAGAAACACAGTGGTCAGAAACACAGAGGTCAGAAACACTGTGGTCAGAAACACACCGGTGAGAAACACAGTGGTCAGAAACACAGTGATCAGAAACACAGTGGTCGGAAACACAGTGGTCAGAAACACAATGGTCAGAAACACAGTGGTCAGAAACACAGTGGTCATAAACACACTGGTCAGAAACATTATGGTCAGAAACACAGTGGTCAGAAACACAGAGGTCAGAAACACAGTTGTCAGAGACACACTGGTCAGAAACACACTTGTCAGAAACACAGTGGTCAGGAACACAGTGGTCAGGAATACACTGGTCGGAAACACAGTGGTCAAAAACACAGTGGTCAGAAACACACTGGTCAGAAACACAATGCTCGGAAACACACTGGTCAGAAACACATTGGTCAGAAACACACTGGTCAGAAACACAGTGGTCGGAAACACAGTGGTAAGACACACACTGGTGAGAAACACTGCTGTCAGAAACACACTGGTCAGAAACACACTGGTCAGAAACACACTGGTCCGAAACACAGTGGGCAGAAACACACTGGTCAGAAACACAGTGGTCAGAAACACACTGGTCAGACACACAGTGGTCAGAAACACACTGGTCAGAAACACGGTGGTCAGAAGCACACTGGTCAGAAACACACCGGTCAGAAACACAGTGGTCAGAAACACACTGGTCTAACGCACACAGGTCAGAAACACACTGGTCAGAAACACAGTGGTCGGAAACACAGTGGTAAGAAACACACTGGTGAGAAACACAGTGGTCAGAAACACACTGGTCAGAAACACAGTGGTCAGAAACACAGTGGTCAGAAACACAGTGGTCAGAAACACAGTGGTCAGAAACACAGTGGTCAGAAAAACACTGGTCAGAAATACACTGGTCAGAAATACACTGGTAAAAAACATAATGGCCAGGAACACACTGGTCAGAAACACAGTGGTCAGAAACACAGTGGTCAGACACACACTGGTCAGAAACACTGTGGTCAGAAACACTGTGGTCAGAAACACACTTGTCAGAAACACAATGGTCAGAAACACAGTAGTCAGAAACACAGTGGTCAGAAACACAGTGGTCTGAAACACAGTGTTCAGAAACACACTGGTCAGAAACACAGTGGTCAGAAACACACTGGTCAGAAACACGGTGGTCATAAACACGCTGGTCAGAAACACACCGGTCAGAAACACAGTGGTCAGAAACACACTGGTCAGAAACACAGTGGTCAGAAACACAGTGGTCAGAAACACACTGCTCAGAAACATAGTGGTCAGAAACACACCGGTCAGAAACACAGTGGTCAGAAACACACTGGTCAGAAACACAGTGGTCAGAAACACAGTGGTCAGAAACACACTGCTCAGAAACATAGTGGTCTGAAACACAGTGGTCAGAAAAACATTGGTCAGAACCACACAGATCAGAAACACACTGGTTAGAAACACAGTGGTCAGAAGCACAGTGGTCAGAATCTCTCTGGTCAGAAACATAGTGGTCAGAAACACAGTGGTCAGAAACACAGTGGTCAATAAACACAGTGGTCATAAACACAGTGGTCAGAAACACTGGTCAGGAACACACTGGTCAGAAACACACTGGTCAGAAACACACTGGTCAGAAAAACAGTGGTCAGAAACACACTGGTCAGAAACACAGTGGTCAGAAACACAGTGGTCAGAAACACGGTGGTCAGAAACACTGTAGTCAGAAACACAGTGGTCATAAACACAGTGGTCAGAAACACACTGGTCAGAAGCACGGTAGTCAGAAACACAGTGGTCAGAAACACAGTGGCCAGATACACAGTGGTCAGAAACACAGTGGTCAGAAACACAATGGTTTGAAACACAGTGGTCAGAAACACAGTGGTCAGAAACACACTGGTCAGAACCACACTGGTCAGAAGCACAGTGGTCAGAATGACAGTGGTCAGAAACACAGTGGTCAGAAACACAGTGGTCAGAAACACACTGGTCAGAAACACAGTGGTCAGAAACACACTGGTAAGAAAGACAGTGGTCAGAAACACAGTGGTCAGAAACACAGTAGTCAGAAACACAGTGGTCAGAAACACACTGGTCAGAAACACAGTGGTCAGAAACACAATGGTCAGAGACACAGTGGTCAAAAACACAGTGGTCAGAAACACACTTGTCAGAAACACACTGGTCAGAAACACAGTGGTCAGAAACACAGTGGTCAGCAACACAGTGGTCAGAAACACAGTGGTCAGAAACACCGTGGTCAGAAACACACTGGTCAGACACACAGTGATCAGAAACACAGTGGTCAGAAACACAGTGGTCAGACACACACTGGTCAGAAACACAGTGGTCAGACACACACTGGTCAGAAACACAGTGGTCAGACACACACTGGTCAGAAACACAGTGGTCAGAAACACAGTGGTCGGAAACACAGTGGTCAGAAACACACTGGTCAGAAACACACTGGTCAGAAACACAGTGGTCAGAAACACAGTGGTCAGAAACACAGTGGACAGAATCACAGTGGTCAGAAACTCACAGGCCAGAAACACACTTGTCAGAAACGCAGTGGTCAGAAACACACTAGTCAGAAACACACTGGTCCAAAACACACTGGTCGGAAACACAGTGGTCAGAAACACAGTGGTCAGAAACACAGTGGTCAGAAACACAGTGGTCAGAAACACAGTGGTCCGAAACACAGTGGTCAGAAACACAGTGGTCAGAAACACAGTGGTCAGAAACACACTGGTCAGAAACACACTGGTCAGAAACACAGTGGTCAGAAGCACACTGGTCAGAAACACACTGGTCAGAAACACACTAGTCAGAAACACACTGGTCAGAAACACAGTGGTCAGAAGCACACTGGTCAGAAACACACTGGTCAGAAACACACTAGTCAGAAACACACTGGTCAGAAACACAGTGGTCAGAAGCACACTGGTCAGAAACACACTGGTCAGAAACACACTAGTCAGAAACACACTGGTCAGAAACACAGTGGTCAGAAGCACACTGGTCAGAAACACACTGGTCAGAAACACACTAGTCAGAAACACACTGGTCAGAAACACAGTGGTCAGAAGCACACTGGTCAGAAACACACTGGTCAGAAACACACTAGTCAGAAACACACTGGTCAGAAACACAGTGGTCAGAAGCACACTGGTCAGAAACACACTGGTCAGAAACACACTAGTCAGAAACACACTGGTCAGAAACACAGTGGTCAGAAGCACACTGGTCAGAAACACACTGGTCAGAAACACACTAGTCAGAAACACACTGGTCAGAAACACAGTGGTCAGAAGCACACTGGTCAGAAACACACTGGTCAGAAACACACTAGTCAGAAACACACTGGTCAGAAACACAGTGGTCAGAAGCACACTGGTCAGAAACACACTGGTCAGAAACACACTAGTCAGAAACACACTGGTCAGAAACACAGTGGTCAGAAGCACACTGGTCAGAAACACACTGGTCAGAAACACACTAGTCAGAAACACACTGGTCAGAAACACAGTGGTCAGAAGCACACTGGTCAGAAACACACTGGTCAGAAACACACTAGTCAGAAACACACTGGTCAGAAACACAGTGGTCAGAAGCACACTGGTCAGAAACACACTGGTCAGAAACACACTAGTCAGAAACACACTGGTCAGAAACACAGTGGTCAGAAGCACACTGGTCAGAAACACACTGGTCAGAAACACACTAGTCAGAAACACACTGGTCAGAAACACAGTGGTCAGAAGCACACTGGTCAGAAACACACTGGTCAGAAACACACTAGTCAGAAACACACTGGTCAGAAACACAGTGGTCAGAAGCACACTGGTCAGAAACACACTGGTCAGAAACACACTAGTCAGAAACACACTGGTCAGAAACACAGTGGTCAGAAGCACACTGGTCAGAAACACACTGGTCAGAAACACACTAGTCAGAAACACACTGGTCAGAAACACAGTGGTCAGAAGCACACTGGTCAGAAACACACTGGTCAGAAACACACTAGTCAGAAACACACTGGTCAGAAACACAGTGGTCAGAAGCACACTGGTCAGAAACACACTGGTCAGAAACACACTAGTCAGAAACACACTGGTCAGAAACACAGTGGTCAGAAGCACACTGGTCAGAAACACACTGGTCAGAAACACACTAGTCAGAAACACACTGGTCAGAAACACAGTGGTCAGAAGCACACTGGTCAGAAACACACTGGTCAGAAACACACTAGTCAGAAACACACTGGTCAGAAACACAGTGGTCAGAAGCACACTGGTCAGAAACACACTGGTCAGAAACACACTAGTCAGAAACACACTGGTCAGAAACACAGTGGTCAGAAGCACACTGGTCAGAAACACACTGGTCAGAAACACACTAGTCAGAAACACACTGGTCAGAAACACAGTGGTCAGAAGCACACTGGTCAGAAACACACTGGTCAGAAACACACTAGTCAGAAACACACTGGTCAGAAACACAGTGGTCAGAAGCACACTGGTCAGAAACACACTGGTCAGAAACACACTAGTCAGAAACACACTGGTCAGAAACACAGTGGTCAGAAGCACACTGGTCAGAAACACACTGGTCAGAAACACACTAGTCAGAAACACACTGGTCAGAAACACAGTGGTCAGAAGCACACTGGTCAGAAACACACTGGTCAGAAACACACTAGTCAGAAACACACTGGTCAGAAACACAGTGGTCAGAAGCACACTGGTCAGAAACACACTGGTCAGAAACACACTAGTCAGAAACACACTGGTCAGAAACACAGTGGTCAGAAGCACACTGGTCAGAAACACACTGGTCAGAAACACACTAGTCAGAAACACACTGGTCAGAAACACAGTGGTCAGAAGCACACTGGTCAGAAACACACTGGTCAGAAACACACTAGTCAGAAACACAGTGGTCAGAAACACAGTGGTCACAACACACTGGTCAGAAACATTGTGGTCAGAAACACAGTGGTCACAAACACAGTGGTCAGAAACATAGTGCTCAGAAACACACTGGTCAGAAACACACTAGTCAGAAACACAGTGGTCAGAAACACCGTGGTAAGAAACACACTGGTCAGAAACACTGTTGTCAGAAGCACACTGGTCAGAAACACACTTGTCAGAAACACAGTGGTCAGAAACACAGTGGCCAGAAACACAGTGGTCAGCAACATAGTGGTCAGAAACACACTGGTCAGAAACACACTGGTCAGAAACACAATTGTCAGAAACACAGTGGTCTAAAACACAGTAGTCAGAAACACACTGGTCAGAAACACACTGGACAGAAACACAGTGGTCAGAAACACACTGGTCATAAACACAGTGGTCAGAAACACAGTGGTCAGAAACACAGTGGTAAGAAACACATTTTTCAGAAACACACTGGTCAGAAACACACTGGCCAGAAACACAGTGGTCATAAGCACAGTGGTCAGAAACACACTGGTCAGAAGCACGGTGGTCAGAAACACACCGGTCAGAAACACAGTGGTCAGATACACAGTGGTCAGAAACACAGTGGTCAGAAACACAGTGGTTTGAAATACAGTGGTCAGAAACACAGTGGTCAGAAACACACTGGTTAGAAACACACTGGTCAGAATCACAGTGGTCAGAAACACAGTTGTAAGAAACACACTGGTCAGAAACACAGTAGTAAAAACACACTGGACAGAAACACAGTGGTCAGAAACACAGTGGTCAGAAACACACTGGTCAGAAACACAGTGGTGAGGAGTATAGTGGTCAGAAACACTGTGGTCAGAAACACACTGGTCAGAAACACACCGGTCAGAAACACAGTGGTCAGAAACACAGTTGTCAGAAAAGCAGTGGCCAGAAACACACTGGTCAGAAACACACTGGTCAGAAACACAATGGTTAGAACCACCGTGGTCAGAATCACAGCCGTCAGAAACACACTGGTCAGAAACACAATGTTCAGAAACACAGTGGTCAGAAACACAGTGGTCAGAAACACAGTTGTCAGAAAGACAATGGTCAGAAACACACTGGTCAGAAACACAGTGGTCAGAAACACAATAGTCAGAAACACAGAGGTCAGAAACACAGTGGTCAGAAACACAGTGGTCAGAAACACACTGGTCCAAAAGACAGTGGTCAGAAAAACAGTGGTCAGTAACACAGTGGTCAGAAACACACAAGTCAGAAACACAGTGGTCAGGAGCACACTGGTTAGAAACACACCGGTCAGAAACACAGTTGTCAGAAACACAGTTGTCAGAAACGCTGTGGCCAGAAACACTCTGGTCAGAAACTCACTGGTCAGAAACACAATGGTTAGAACCACTGTGGTCAGAATTACAGTGGTTAGAAACACAGTGGTCAGAAACACAGTGGTTAGAAACACAGTGGTCAGAAACACATTGGTCAGAAACAAAGTGGTCAGAAAAAAAGTGGTCAGAAACACAGTGCTCAGAAACACAGTGGTCAGAAACACACTGTTCAGAAACACAATGGTCAGAAACACAGTGGTCAGAAACACAGTTGTCAGAAACGCTGTGGTCAGAAACACACTGGTCAGAGACACAGTGGTCAGAAACACAGTGGTCAGAAACACATTGGTCAAAAACACGGTGGTCAGAAACACAGTGGTCAGAAACACAGTGGTCAGAAACATGGTGGTCATAAGCACAGTGGTCAGAAACACAGTAATCAGAAACACACTGGTCAGAAACACACTGGTCAGAAACACACTGGTCAGAAACACA